>CM024686.1:18507088-18797284 GCA_014182735.1 Corymbia maculata | reverse complement strand
CTCTTGCTGTTGGTGATAGTGGTGGCCTTCTTCTATGGTTGTGGTTGCCATGACTCCGGCAAAGGTATTCATTCTTAATCTAATCTTTTTGCCTAGTACTAAGGTGGTTATATTTAATTAGAGAGTTAAACAGAGGCCTGATAAGATTTGAACTCAAGCCTTACAGCGTTAATCCCATATGAGTTTTGGTACACCATTGCTAGCTATTTTAAAAGCTTAAATTGCAAGGTGAATGCATGATTTATTATATAAATAGTAACGATTATAATACCTCTCTTCTTAGGGTACAAGAATTTAGCTCTCTTAGAGAATTACAATCAGAATACAAGAAGTTTTGCTCAAGTGAAAGCTAAAGAGTATAATCAATCGAGAGAGAATATAAGTTATAAATTTCTACCAACTTCCACAACCACCTTTGATTTGCTTGAATAGCCCTCCGATCTTCAAAGTGACCGTTGAAAGCCATCTTGCTTATCCTAGAAAATAGATCATGCCCTTTACTCCGTCTGTAACAGCAGATGCATCTGCACAAGGTCTCTCTACTCTTTTCACGCTTCTCGCTGAATTGACCAGTTGCCTTCCACACCCTGGTCCTTCCGAACATATTGACATCTTCTAGTTCTACAGAGTTGTTTTGCTGATCCATCCATGCCTTAGCGAACCATCATTCTATGGCTTGTTCATCTTATGCACAGGTCCATTCAGCATTAGGTACCATTTGTGACGGCCCAGGCGACGGTGTGCGAGGAGGAGGGATGGCAGTGCGTCCGCGCCTCGGTCCTCGGACGTGCGCAAGGGAGCCCAAGCAACCATGCGCGAGGAGGAGGGATGATGGTGCGTCCGCACCTCAGTCCTCAGATGTGCGCAAGGGAGGGGGTCACATGTCTTGTCTCGCATCGCTTAGGAAGGGAGTCCTGGGCTAGTATATAAGGCTGGGATCCCTCTTCCTTGAGTAACGCGTTTTAAAGCCGTGCGGGCCTCTGCCCAAAGCGGAAAATATTACTCAGCGAGCCCCAGGTCCTTACACCATTCACATCCAATATCTTGTCACCTTCTACGGAAACATAGTACTACCATGCATTCAAGTTCAAACATCCTAATCCAGACTCCATCTACATATTGGCATGTGGTTCTATAAATAGGTTCTACACCACTCATGCACACATTAATAAAACTTATTATCTTGTCATCTTCAACACATCAAAAGGGATTTTCTCATTAATTCCCCCCTTTTTATGGTAACAGAATGATCTTTGAATTTCAATATGCAGATAAAATCACACAATAAATGATTTTAAGTTTTGCTCATGTGTATAGAAAAATATATTTGCTACTATGCCTCAATGTTATAAGTTTGGATCAGGGCTTAATAAGCAAGCAACCTCCAATTTATAAGATTTTTAATGAATATGATAATTACATATCACGTAGAATCACTGAGCAATTATATAAGAGTATGTGTCAGCTTTGCCTAGTACAAAGATTACTTAGTCACATGAGATTCAACTGTGAGTGATTTATCATCTAAACAAATGGGGACATAAATAAGTTGAAATGCTTTTTATAAGAGCTCAAATTATGTCTTTTATGAATCTCTAAATGTTGTCCGCAAATATAAAATATTGGTACGAGTTGCCACCTTTTGCATATTCAACATTTTCGTCGGTGCTTCTGCAAACTTAGCAAATGATCAGAATTACTGCTTCTATAGGGATAATAGACTTTTCTAAGATGATTCCTTTTATACTATAATTCCACTTATCCTTATTTCAAGATGAGCCAACAAATTTTTACCCGGCACATAGCACCATCCCTTTCTATTGCCGGAGAAAGAGAGAGAATATCATGAAATTTCGATGTTATTACAATGTTATTCCGACGTTACTGTCGGATTTACTCTCAATTATCATGAAATGGGAAGGAGAACTTAGAGCATAATAGTTAGACGCCAACACTGCTTTTATGGATAGATAGAGGTATGCATTTAAACAAAGAGAATTGTAGGTAAAACAAGAAAGCAATTCATGATAAGAGAATTAATACGTAATCCTTCTCATAATATAGTGGCTACACAATATAGCTAAACAACGTGGACAGACACGTGAATATATAATTAGGAGATTAGGAGAAGCTATAGTCTCGCGATGCTTATATTTTGTGGATAAATTTTGATTATTCTCAAGCAATTGGATAAGAAGCTTGCGATGCGAGTCCGCACTTTCCTTTAGAACTGCCATTTCCTCTTTGAATCCTCATATAACCACCTTCGCCCCATGTCTCGCCCCACGAGTTCCGGATCTTCCAGAACTTTCCGTCCTCGCTCGTCCCATACCCAACCACGACGACCGCGTGGTCCAGCTCCCCACTGCAATCTCCATTGAACACGCCGCTGCTATAGCTCTGGAACTCCGGCCCACTGGCAACGATTGCGACCGAGACTGGCTGTTGCACAACGGCCTTCAGGAGCTCGTCCTCACCGGGCGGCACATCTGCGAAATCCTTGATCTGCGCCGCATGTTGGGCCGCTTTTGTCGAGTTGCAAGTCCCGTCTTTCTCTTGGTACGGATATGTGTCCTCAGACGCAATTCCTTTGTTTTGAATTATGTACTGGAAAGCACTGTCGGGAAGACCGCCATTGCAACCATCGCTTTCGCTGTCGCAATCAATTAGTTGTTGCTCAGAGAGCACAGGCAGTTTACGGCTTGTGATCTGAGAGATTCCTTCTACTGCTGCTACTGCTGAGAATGCCCAACAAGATCCTACATTCATAAAATTTGTTGACATTATTAAGTATGAAGAATCACATTACTTCTCCCAATTTTGTTGCCATTGCTGTCTGACTTTTCAAATTAGGCAGGCTCCAAAAGGTATATCAAAATGGAAGTCAAAAGTTGATCTTGAATGCACGCAAGCTATTAAGATACTTACCACATCGGCCTTGGTCCTTGATCGGATTTACGGCACCTTTCTTTACCCAGTCAACGCTGTCAGGAACATCCCTAGTCAGATATCGGTGGCTCGACGGTGCCATTTTGGGGGACTTTGGTTGCTTGGATGCCAAGTATCCCGTATGACTCTGAATGAACTCCTTGTTGGTCAAGTCAGAAAATTGATTGAGGCCCATCTTGAAAGTACGATTTCCGGATGCATTGGAATCTTCAATGAACAGCAAGTTCTCCTTGAAAATAGCCTGGCGTTTCTCCTTCTCCTCTGGGTCCTTGTAGGTCCGACCATACTGGGCCATCCATTGCTCGTGCCGCTCGGCAATGGTGGATTCATGCAACGTGCGGACCGACATCACATGCCATGCCCAAGTGCTAAGAATTAGGACAAGGGAGATGATGGATTCGCTCTTGACAGAGAAACCCATTGCACAAGTGTAAGCCGGATGGTGTTTTTCTGTGTGTTACTCAGAAGTGAATGATGAAATACATGCACTGGGCCATATATATATACATGTATGTATAGGCTTGCTTGTGATAGCTGTACTCTATGATCAAGCCACGTAAAAATCTTCTTACGTGAATTTTAAGGTGGAAAATTTGGTTCCCAGTTCCGTATTCAATAAGGAGATACAAGCGACAAATCCATGCATGTCCGAACATGCGAAACTCTAGGGACAATCGTAGGGGCCACGAGTTGTCATGTTGCCTCAATCAACTCACAACTGGTCATTCGCGTCCATTAATCACCATCGCGAGGTCCTCTATGGAACCCGTAAATGCCAAATGGTATGATGTGCCGTTTTAAGCACTTCATTCTTTTGCTGTGAATTTTGGAGATAGTTATCGAAACGAGGTTCTTACATTTATCTCTTGATCTCTCCTAGCTTGAGCAATTTTGTCATTCAAAACTGCTATATATTTATTGTTCTTCCAGCACAAATTGCGCTTTCCGGTAACAGATATTCAATTTTTCGTCCTTGTTTAAATCAGCTATCATATTCTTTATTGCAACTATGATTAGTTACTATGTAAAGAGATATCACGTAACAGTTAATCCTAGGCACTACCCACGTTATTCTGTACCCATTTTCACTAAAGCAAAGTAATTATATGTAAAGCAAGAAATCAAGGTATGGACCCCGGGAGTGCCAAAACTTGGCACGGAAAGACACTTAAATGCCAAAACTTACAAAAGGTACACTTAAGTGTCAAAATCGGAGCAAAAAGGATCACTTAAGTGCCAACGACGAGAAAATCCGGCCAAAATCCCGACGTGGCATTTTTCTGGCGATATGAGGTCAAAACAGCATCATTTTTGTGGCTGACGTGGCGAAGTAAACCCAAAACGACATCGTTTTTGGTGCTGATGTGGCCATAACACCTAAAACAACGCCGTTTGGACTAATATTAATAAATATTAGTTAAATAATATTAAAAGAGCAAATTATTTAAAAAAAAAGGGGAGGGGGGAGCAGCCTGTCGCCGCAACTCCATTGCCAGTGGGGCAGTGGTGACGGACGGCGAGGGTCGTTGATGCCTGGGCACGAGTCGACGACCCTCGCTGACCGGTGACGAGGGCCGGATGATCCTCGCCAGATGCCAGGAGAGAGCAGCGACCCTCTCCCAGATCTGGCCGAGGGTCGGCCGCCCTCGCCCCAGCATCGCCCAGCACCACTAGAAACTCGCGGCGTTGGGCGACATTGCTAGCGTTGGGGCAAGGGCCCACAACCCTCGCCCGGGCCGGGCGGGCGACCGACCCTCGCCCCTGCTTGGGTGAGGGTCGCCGACCCTCGCCCCGGTGCCAGCAATGCTGGGTGACGCCGGGGCAAGGGTGGCCGACCCTCGCCCAGATTTGGGAGAGGGTCGTCGCCCTCTCCTGGCCCTCACCATCCGTCGCCACTGCCCCACTGACAATGGGGCGGCGGCGACTGGCTGCTCCCCCCTCCTCCTCTTTTTTTTTTTTAAATAATTTTGCTCATTTAATATTATTTAACTAATATTTATTAATATTAGTCAAAACGATGTCGTTTTAGGTGCTATGGCCACATCAACACCCAAAACGATGTCTTTTTGGGTTTACTTCGCCACGTCAGCCACAAAAACGACGTCGTTTCGACCCTATATCACCGGAAAAGTGCCACGTTAGCATTTTGGCTGGATTTTCTCACCATTGGCATTTAAGTGTTCCCTTTTGCTCCGATTTTAGCACTTAAGTGTACATTTTGTAAGCTTTGGCACTTAATGTCCCTTCGTGCCAAGTTTGGCACTCCCGCTATACTTATGCCGCAAGAAATCAAAAGTTTACTGCCGGCCATCATCCTTAACCGAACATTCAATCACCATTAGGAAGGAACGAGCATTAATTTCGTCAATGCATTGTTGGTTGATCTCACTCGGAACTGATCACTCCTGAGATACTGACCTTGAGGGGAAAGGCTAATGAGGACAGAACTCGTGCGACTAAAGAACTTGACCTGGGAAAACGACTCGACCGTGAGACTTGTGTAAGGACGATCCTTTAGTCATGCAGGCCGATTTCAGGGACGACTAGAAGTCGATTCGCAGACAGAAATAATGGAACGACGGGTGATTCCGTCTACTATTATCGAACCCGCAAACGGCCCTATGTCGATCCTTGATAATCGTGTACTTTGAAATAAGAATCGATCCTTCGCAATTTCATGTAGTCAAGGACGTCCATGTGTCAAGAAGTCTTGAACGTGAATCGGCACGAGTCGGTTACGCGTGAATCCTCGAAGCCGCCTGTCAGTCTGAGTAGTACCAAAATGGCATTCGGGCGAAATTGACAAGGCATGAGAATTCAAGATTGGACTTCAAATTTTCGGGAATGTTCGAGAAGGACTTTTGGACGATGCTTCTTAGACAATCGACACTGCCGGTTGAGCTGAGTATTTGGAAAAGGGATTTTCAGACCAAGAAAACGAGCCTACGAGGACGTGGGCCGGGCAAGAACAGTGTGGGCCTCACGCCCAAGGTGGGACAGCCACCATGGAAGGCCCGAGGCAAGCAAGTGAGCCCGTTGGGCCAAATTGACCCTTTACCCTTCCGAGCCCATAGTCTAAAACCGAGCCGATTCAAGTCCAATAAATTCCCGAGCCCGTTCCTCTTCATTTTCAAGCCCATTTCCTAGGCCCGTCCTCCATTTTCAGCCCAAGGATAGATTGGGAAATGTGCAAGGTGGAAATGACAAAAATGCCCTTGGATATTTTGAAGAAAAGTCAAAAAGGAAGAGAGAGAAGATGAGGTCAATTGTTTGGCAAGTGGGGCAAGCATTGATGGCTTTGATAAGGCTTATCCTTCAGCCTTCACTTCACTCTCTCTCTCCTCTTCATCTTCCCCAAACCGCACACCCTTTTCTCCCTAGTTTTCCTTCCTTCCTTCAGTTTTTCAGTTCTGACCTTTCACCGAAATCTGAGTTGTTCATTGCCTTCCCGTTGGAATCTCGTCTCGTGCCACCCGCCATCATGTTCAGAAGAGAAATTCCGTCCAGATAGCGTCGGCCGATCGCCGGAAGGAGCCTCCGATCGTCCCGTATTCTGGCCGAAAGACGGCTGTTGCCGGACCGTTTTCTGACCGCCTACTGCTGTTCTGTTTTGCTGTTTCGGCCATTTTCCTCCCTTTCCGACCCAATCTCCGCCCATACCAGCCACAAGTGGTTCCCCCTCGACCCCCAGGTGCCATTGGTCGCTGGCCCGCCGCTCGCCGGAGCTCCGGGCAGCCCGTTCAACTCCGATCAGCCACTTTCCTCCTGTGCAGTGCAGTTTTCAGAGTTGCAGAGGGATTCCGAGGCTGTTGCTGCTTTGTTGAGCCCGAGATCACCTTGGATCGCTGTGGTAGAGGTCCCCAGGTGTCGGGTTCGTCGCCGCCGCCGCGTTCGTGTCGCCGGCCCGCTTAACGGGTGAGTTTAGCTCCTAATCCCTATTTAGTGCCTAAACTTGCTTAGGGTTGGTTAGTTAGTGTTAATTTTGGTTTAAGGGGTTTAATTAAGTTATATTAGCCCTAAGATAGGTGGTTAGATAGATGGTTAAGATTAGATTAGCTTAATTTTGCTTATTAAGCTTAATTGTGCTTACTTTGGGATTAATGGTGCTTATGTGATTAATTAAGCATGATTTGCTTTAATTGAATTGATTAATTGTTTTAATTAATGTTTTGTTTAATTTCTGGATTAAATGTTTTAATTAATTGAATTTCGGAAAAATCACTGTTCACAATTACTGTTCACGTGCACTGTTCACAATTACTGTTCACGGCACTATTCATGCAGAAGTTAAATTTTGGCTTATTTTAATGTGCTCTTGATTGTTGTGATTAATTGAAGTGCTGATTGTTAATTATGCTCGTGAAAATTGATGAAATGCGTAATCAAGTGTTGGTTGGATTTTGGATTTTGGAATTGTCGAGTGAGATCGAATGACATATTACGTGGGTTATTTGAAATGGCATGTCGCATGAGCATGGGCGATGTTGCATTCATGACAGAGCAAAGATATAAATGGATTGTTTGATGATGTGTTGCATGATCACATTAAGAGGAGAGCCCGGCCCTGCCGGTAGACTGCCAATCCTTATGGGGTTGTGCCGTGGCCTTTTGGTCGTCCTAACTTCGGTCGGTTGCCTGACAGTGGTCAGTTGCTGGGCTGCGGCAGTGAGCGGGCCCCATGCTCCATAGGAAATGCCGTCAATGGGAGAGAGCCCGTGACTTCGCCGTGCCTCATGGGGGAGGACGATGCCTGGTCTTTGATTGGTAGACCGCCAACCATAAGGTTGTGCCGTGGCCCTAGTGGTCGTAATAATCGGAGCATGTGTGACTGTGAGACATGAGAAAGTTGTGTGAGATGCTCTGATTATTCGCATGCTCTTAATGTCGTGATGATTTGTGGTACGCACGCATGAGTTGACAGTCGTGCAGGGTGTGGCAATGGCCAAGTGAGATCGCTTGTGACGCGATTCGCATGTGATTGATGAATTGTTTCATCTAACGGCCATGTGCCTTGCTTGCATTGTATGAGATTCGACGTGCAGGGTATGGCATACCGGGTAAGGTTGCATGCGAACCGACTGTATGATTGTTGGTTGCCCTGTTTGTTGTTGGCTGTTGTTTGGTTTTGGTTGTTTGTTGTGGGTTGAGTGAGGGGTGGTTCTGGAGAGATACCTCGGGTTGAGTTGGCGTACTAACAGGGGCTTAGGGGGAAGAACTCGCTGAGATTTTATCTCAACCCGTCGTGGTAACCATTTTCAGGTCTCTAGAATGGCGTACCCGCAGTGGAGAATCCTGCCCCCGCTTCTCCAGTGACCGACCCGACGGAGCTTGAGTCCGATGGGTCCGAGTGACCGTGGTGTTGAACCCGAGGGTTCTTCTTGTTTCATTGGATTAGCCTAGTTTCTTTTTGGTTTGGCTTAGAGGATGGATCGGCCCTTTTTCTCGAGCTTGTATTTTGGAAAACGATCCTCCGTTGGTTAATCCAGTAAGATGTATAAATGAGTAGTTGCTGTTGTCATTGTTGTTCATCCCTCTATCCTTGTTTTATTGTTTGTTTGTCTGGGGATGGTTCGTCTTCTGCTTGCGCTTAACGAAAGATAAAATGAATGGTCGTCGACGGGTCCTGGGACGTCGCTTTCAATCGACCAAGGAGAAGGGGTTGTCGCGTGCTCGGGGTTCGGGGCGTGACAATTACTCAACTACATTGTGTAAAATTCATAGCTCCAAATGGAACTTCCACTTAAGAACAGCATGCTAGACCATTTATTTAATAACAATACAATTCTTGAAATAAACCATCTTTTATTCACATGGACAATGCTTACATGATGTAGAACATTCTCTCTAACAATGTAAAACGTGTGGTATTCACTCTAACAAAGTAAATACAACAAAGGAGACACCCGGGCTATGTTCCTCCACTGTTGTTCTTCACTTGACTCGAGCGCACCAAAGAATAGCGTGCATCTTTCAATATTCCTTGAATTCTCTTGGAGGCTCGAGCGAATTGTCATCGGTGAAGAGCGTAACCCTTTCGTTTGAAATTCAGTTCTTCATCAAATGCATGGACGAGCGCTGATTGCATCCACCGCGCACTTCCCCAACCAGGGTCTCTAGGCATCAGGCAATGTATCCAGCAAGATTACTTCTTTAGTAAACTAATTACAGCCTCCACTTTTCTAATATTCTTTCAAGAGATAACTCAAGTTAGCATGCGACACAAGACAATCATTCAGACCAATTCTGCAATTTCATCTGAAAATATGTCTATGATATCTTCCCTCTCTTCGGACATTCTTTGGCAAGTTTTCATCTAATGATTGTGGGAACTATTCTAAAAGTCGAAAGAAAGAGTGATTTGATATTTAAATATTCTTTTACTCCTCTTTTTGCCTAGACAAATAAGTGTTTAGAAAGATTCAAATAGAGAACATTTCGCTTTGATACTATGTAAGATTTGATGGGATTGTTACTAATTATTCTAAAAACTTGAGTTATTAGATAAATGTGTAATTTAATATTTAAACAATAACATACTTGTTATGCTTACTATGTACCATCTTACTTGGTAGTTTGTCCATACAACATGATAGAACATAAAGAAAAACTTTAAAGCAAGAATCACGGTATTTTGATACACGAAGAGCATTTCACATATATTTTAGAAGGCAATATCTAAAATACATGCCGCAAGCAAAGGAAGAAATATAATAATCAAATATTTTCATCTCATCTCACCATTCAAAGGCACAATAAATGAGATCATATTAAGGCCTCATTTGTTTTATGAAAAATGAATTATTTAAAAAATAATTTCTAAAAGATGATCGCTTGTATTGTTTGAAATGATTAGTTAATAGAAAATATTTTCATTATTGATAAAAACTTATGTCTAAATATTTTTGCAGATAATAAAAAAGATTTCATTCACTCATTTCTATAAGCAATACAATCGTTAATTTTAAGAAATTTTTTTTCAAATCAGTCATTGGACACACTGTGATGAATGATTTACATGTCCAAGTCAACAACTGATACAGTTCTCTTACCACGTGTCAAAGTCTCATTGGTCAACACTTTCATGAATTGGCGAACTTATCCCATGTGCAATGTCAAACACGTGGCACTCCAAGTCAGATTACCTAATGTGAAATGTCTGATTTCAGCTGATTCGACCACTAACGTGACGATGGCACTGCTACATCATTATCCTCATCCAAAGTTTGTCATGCAAAATCCCGAAATTCATGAAATATTTCACAAATCTCAATAAAATACAAATAATATGTCGTTGGAAAGGTTGTGTCATGCACTTTCGAATGTTATAGAATTGTTGCATGAACATTATTCTATGGAAAGGATATACACCTCGAAAGTTTTCGCATTTTTGAGTCGAGTTAATTTCACCACTCTGGTTTATTCTAGCCAGGGGAGCTTTCAAATAGAAATGGGTTGAGCTCGGGTCAAGCCCATTTTAGGTGGCCCATGTCCGAAGCCCAAAAAATCGCAAATATATTACCCTAGCATAATAATCATTGCATTTTTGTATGGGGTGTGAGTTCTTGAGACAAAGATAATCGAATATTCAACAAGAAATTGATTAGTATTTCCTGGGCATTAATACGTAGTCCGCCTTATAACTCAGTGGCTGGACAGTACCCTCTTACAATCACACAACGATATTAAAAAATACATGAAATATAAATAGCAATACAAACAGCAATTTATGACCGCGTGACGCTTGTGTTGTATGTATGTATGTTTTACTTAGTACTCTCAAGCAATCGGATAAGAAGCTGTTGATGCGACTCTGCATATTCCTTCAGAACTACCACGGCCCCTTTGAATCCTGATGTAACCGCCTTCACCCCATGTCTCGCCCCATGAGTTCCTGATCTTCCAGAAGTCGGTTCCGTCCTTGCTTTTTCCGTACCCAACCACGACGACTGCATGGTCCAGCTGCTGGCCACAATCCGCATTGAACACGCCTTCATGATAGTTCTGAAACTCTTGGCAGCCCGATGAGATTATGACTGAGACCGGCTGGTGCGCAACTGCCTTCATGAGTTCATCCTCACCAGACGGGACATCCATGAAATTACTGATCTGTGCCGCGTGTTCTTCTGCCTTTTCTGCGTTGCAGGTCCCGTCCACTCCTTCGTATGGATAGCTATCCTCGGACGCAATTCCTCCATTTTGAATAATGTACTTGAAAGCATTGTCCGGGTAACCACCTCTGCAGCCGTAGCTTGTGGTATCACAATCTACTAGCTGTTGCTCGGAGAGCACAGGCAGTGCACCACTGGTGATACCCACGATTCCTTCCACTGCTGCAACGGTCGAGAATGCCCAGCAGGATCCTACATAATATTTGTTCATATTATAAGCATGTGAAATTACATTATTTCCATAATTTTGTTGCCATTGATGTTTGACTTTTCATTACAATATGGTGAGCATTTGTTCGGTACAATTGCGGCTGTGTAGTAGTTGTGTTACGCGGTGGTTGTGCTATGATGTGTTGTTACACATATTTTTAACCATGGAACCTCAAATTTGGGTGAAACAACATCCAAAAAGCTGTTATTAACTGCTACAGTTATCAAGAGTTTATCAAACCCATTATAAAAGATGGAGCATTTCTTTTCACAACTGTACCTGCCGAGAGAAAATTGTACCAGATGGGTTCAACGACACATATAAAGGCCGTGTAATGCCTACTTGTTTACTGAATAAAAAAAATGGTGGATGCATACATAATATTTGTACTTACCGCATTGGCCTTGGTACTTAATCTGGTTCACTACACCTTTCTCTACCCAGTCGATTTTATCAGGAACATCTCCAGTCGGATCTTGGTGGCTAAACGGCATTGTTTTGGTAGGCTCAGATTGCTTGGGTGCCAAGTATCCAGTGTGGCTTTGGACGAACTCCTCGTTGGTCAAGTCCGAGAATTGGTTGAGACCTAACTTGAAAGTCCGATTCCCGGACTTGTTGAAATCTTCGATGAACTGCAAGTTCTTTGCAAAAATCGCCTGGCGCTTTGCCTTCTCCTGTGGGTCATTGTAGGTCCGGCCGTATTGGGCCATCCATTGCTCATGCTGATCGGCATTGGTGGGATCCGTCAAAGTGCGGGCCGACGTCGCATGCCACGCCCAGGCACCAAGAATTAGAGCAAGGGAGATGATGAGTTCACTCTTGAGCGTAAAAGCCATTGCGTGAACTCTCTCTTGCGTGAATGTGTATACTTTTTCTTCTCAGTGTAATATTTTGAAGTGGATGTGATGAAATATCAGCGCAGGAGATGAATATATATATAGGCTGCTTCATAATCAGGCCAAACAAAAATTTTCTTACGTTAATTTTAAGGTTGGAAATTTGGCTCCCAATTCCATAATCACCGCAGAGATATAAGCGAAAATCCGTCCATGTCTGGAGGTGCGAAACTTTAGGGACAACCGTGGAGGGTACGAGTGATGTCGTTCATAGTCTACCACATGCAAGGCTTTGTCACATTTTGTCACTACATAGAGAAAGAGAGAGCTTTGAATAATCCATGTCAAGCATGTCGTGCGGCTTTCAGCACGCCACCGAGTTCCTTTATGCTGTGATTTTTGACGTAGATATGAGAATGAGGGCAACATATTGACATGTGATACTGCGTCTGCATATCACTTAATATTGTCCTAATGACCACAGTGGGTTTTTTCAATACCCTATCGGGAGATGATGCTTATCTTCCATGGAGACTGTGAGATTTTATAAGATCATTACCGATTGTTCTAAAAACTTAAACTGTCAGGATGAATATGTGATTTATTATTTATATATTCTAACATTGTCACTCAAGCTTAATTTAATATATTGCCTAGTACTAATAATTAATTGGTGAAGTACATGGGAATAGAAAATATTCTAACTCAAAACTTCTAACTCTAATACTATGTGAGATTTTGTAAATTTACTGTCAATTATTATAAAAATTTAAAATGTTAGATAAATGTATGATTTATATTTTCAAGGACTCTTCTAAAGCTACTGATCACAACCTAATTTCTCAAACATCATTAACTGAAATAAAAGTGGGGCCGCAGGTAACCTGGTTCTATGCTAGTGGGAGACACGTAAGGTGCAAGAGTCCACCTTGCTTCAACAAAGCAGAGAATTCGACTTTGAAACATAGTTACGCTAGTTTTAGCAAACGCCTGTTGACGGTATTTCTTCTCTTATAGGGAAATTCTTTCATGATATAGTTTTATTTATTTATTTTAAACATGACAATTTAAAGTCGTCGTGGATAAATGCATCAATAACACCCAGAGCCGGATCGGGTAAATAAAACAATCATTAATAGTAATTGAATAAATTATTTACACAAGTATAAGAAACAACCCAAGTCGTATAGGGGAAAATTTATACAAGGCCATATTATAATGCGCCGGATCAAGACGATCGTCAGCCAAACCAAAAGAAATTGAACAGTGTCAAAATAAGTTTCTTAAAAGGGTGAAAACCACAATAATTTAAATTGGTACACCTAAATTAATTTTTGAATCATCAAAAATTCCAAATTGATAGACATGTATAAATTCACAAGCTATCAATTTTTCGATCTTAAAAAATTCTAAACTAGTACACTCATAACTTATATACCATTCCTCAGCTTCCATCAAATTTAAACGTGAAATTGCTAAGCTTGATAATAGCAAGTCTACATTGATATCCATTTGAGTTTAAAATAAATTCATCACATGTATACTTATTTAGAGCTTTTAGTAATCCAAAAATTAGTTTGAAATAAATTTATTAAGGTTAATACCATGAAAAAACCCTAAACTATTATACATGTGACAAATTTATCCAACATTAATTTTTTGACCACCAAAAACTCCAAATTAATATATTTGTGACAAATTTATCCTAAATGACCATAAAAAATCCCAAACTGATATACATATGACAAATTTATCTTAGATGACCACAAAAAGCCTCAAACTAGTACACTTGTAACAAATTTAACCCTAAACTAATTTTTTTACCATCAAAAACCTTAAATTAGTACATTTATGACAAATCTACCCTCTGGTGAATTGGATTAATACTACAAAAAAAACCACAAAATTGATACAACTATGATAAATAAAGAGTAAAATCTCAAATTAGTACACCGGTCAACTATCACATGTCTCCAACTCATTAATTTGACAATAAAATTTAATGAAACTAACATAAGGAAAATTTGTCATTTTGGTATAACTCGGACTAATAGGCAACTTTGAGGATTCACGTGTAACCGACTCATGCCAAATCACGTTCACGACATCTCGACACATGGATGTTCTTGACTATATGAAATTGCGAATGATAGATTCTTATTTCAAAGTATACGATTACCGAGGATCGATATAAGATCATTCACAGGCTCGATAACAGTAGGTTATCTCTGAAATTGGCTTGCATAACCATAGGATCGTCCTTACACAAATCTCACGATCAAGTTGTTTTCCCAAATCAAGTTCTTTAGTTGCACGAGTTTTATCCTCATTAGCCTTTCCCCTCAAGATCAATATCTTAGGAATGATCAGTTGAGTGAGATCAACCAACAATGCATTGACGAAATTCACGTTCATTCATCCCTCAATGGGCTCGAATTTTAGGACGTCACAATTCTTTCCCTCTTACAAAAATTTCATTCTCGAAATTTGTAGATACAGACAAATTTTCAAAAAGATGGGGGTACTGATGCTTCATTACTTCCTCACTTTCCCATGTAGCTCCCTCTGTTCCGTGATGTTATTAGATCACCTTAACTAAGGTGATAGTCTTGTTTCGAAGTACTTTCTCTTTATGGTCCTTTATTCGTATCGGCATTTCCCTTAGTGAAATCGGCCTTCATAACCATAGGATCGTCTTTACACAAGTCTCACGGTTGAGTCATTTTTGTAGATCAAGTTCTTTAGTCGCATGAGTTCTATCCTCATTAGCTTTTCCTCTCAAGGTCAATATCTCGGGAATGATCAGTTCCAAGTGAGATCAACTAACAATGTATTGATGAAATTCACGTTCATTCATCCCTCAATGAGCTCGAATTTCGGGACATCACAATTCTTCCCCCCTTACAAAAATTTTGTTCTCGAAATTTGCAGATACAGACAAATCTTCAAAAGAATGGGGGTGCTGATGCTTCATCACTTCCTCACTTTCTCATGTAACTCCCTTTGTTTTGTGATGTTGCCAGATCACCTTAACTAAGGTGATAATCTTGTTTTGAAGCACTTTCTTTTTATGATCTTCTATTCATATTGGCCTCTCCACGTACGACACTCTGTCATTTACGTCCAGTTCCTCAAAATTCAATACATGAGTCAGGTTCAGTCACACTTTCTCAACATGGACACGTGGAAAATATCATGTACTTGTGCCAGCTTCGGTGGCAACGCAAGACAATACGCTAAAACCCCAATCCTTTCCAAAATTTTAAAGGGTCCAACATACTTTGGACTTAACTTTCCCTTTTTGCCAAATCTGTAAGTAATCCTCATCAACGATACTTTCGAGAATACATGATCACCCACCTTAAACTCCAACAGTCTACGGCGCTTGTCTGCATAACTCTTTTGTCAACTCTAAGCTATCTTTAGGTTGTCTTTGATAACTTGAACTACATTCAAAGATTGCTGTACCAACTTTGGCCTCATGATCTTTTCGTTCACCAACCTCGTCCCAACATGTAATGTGCCATCCATTGCTCATGCTGCTCCGCAATGTTGGATTCATGCAATGTGCAGACCAACATTGCATGCCATGCCCAAGTGTTAAGAATTAGAACACGGGAGATGATGAATTCACTCTCGAGGAAAAAAACCATTGAACAATTATATGTGTGAGTGTGTTTCTCAGTGAATCACTCAGAAGTAGATGATGAGATACCTGCCCTGGATATGAATATATATAGTCTTGCTTGTCATGGCCGTACTCTACAAGCCATGCAAGAGATTTACGTTAATTGCGGAGACGAGAGTAACAAAGCCAAGCATGTCTGAGCATGCAAAACTTTAGAGAAAGTCGTGGAGAGCACGGGTGCTGTACTCTATTTCATCAGATTGCCTCCATCAACTCACACCGTGTCATTCTCCCTCAATAATCACCTCCGTGATTTCTTCAGTGGGATCCATGCCCGGCGAGCCGCGCCGTTTTGAGCACTCGATTTCATTTTTTGCCGTTTTAACCCCATTTTTCTGCCGTTTCAAGCACTCCAATCCTACATTTCTCCTTTTCCAACTGTCATGAAAATGAGGGCCATCATGATGGATTATGCACTATCCTTTGAGACATGCTTTCGCATGGAAACGAATGTTTACTGGTAAGTCTAGTCGACTAAGTGTAGGCATTTATCTACTATAATATTATTATATAATCCCACATTTAGTTTAATATTTTTTGTCCTAAAATAGGTGTCAATGGCGGTCATCCACAGCTGTCTCTGCAATACTGGGGCAAGGTGTAAACGGTGGTCGTCGACGCTCACATCGGCCAGCTAAGGTCGTGGCCAACCCTTTGGAATTTGGATCAACCCAGATTCATATCCGATCGTTTTAGGGCTCAAGTCATAAACAAATTCTACTACGAAGAATTGAACTTCTAAAGTTAAGGGCAATAACTATATAGTTGTTGTTTGAGATGGATTGATAATTCGATGTCCACCTACGTATCATGTGAGCTTTATTTGAATGAATGTCGTGGTTCAACAACTTCCTTAGCATTAATATGCATGTCATTCATATAAGAAATACAAAATCAATGTGTAGAAAAATAAGATGAAAATATTTTACCACAAAATTTATTATTTTCAAAACTCTTGAATTGTGATGTAATTAATCAGGAAACAATCTCTTTCCATCCTCTTCACAAACAATACCCTTTCCCAAATATGGATAAGAGTAGGATCCAAAACAGATTTCTTACTCTTATTAGGAAAACACTCAAATAGGAAACCGACTTAATCTATATTGGCTTGACATTTGAGCCAACTCATGACCACTACTTTGAATATCTGAAATTCGCTACTACTCTCCCATAACCCCTCAAGGGCTTAACTGCTATGACAACTTCCAAGTCCAAGGCTCACTTGAAATTCACTATAACCATGAATCTCATTAGAACATTAAATCTACTTGCATCTTTAGTTGCTTTACAAAAATTTCCAACACAACCTCCCCAACCACAAAGAAAGCAAAAACATCATCGCATCCATATCTATCAGCAGATCAAACACATAACTTGTCAAACTTAGTAGCCATAGCAAGGGCTGGCTTTACAAGCTCCACTTTGCTACAAGAGTTTCTGGTTGAAACTTCACCTTGAGTTGTGTCGCTACCCGCCTCAAAATCGGTCGATGTTGAGAGGGACAGAGTTTGGAGGTATTTACTCACGAGACGGTCCTCAGAGGGCAAGTTGTCAAATGTGGCTCGAACACATTATCAATGACAACTATATTCACTAAGTGGTCCATCAATCGTGAGTGTGGGCTTTGTCACCCCCCGACCCTCGAGCTTGCGGTAAGCCCTTCCCTTGGTCGATAGAAAGCAACGTCCCAAGACTTGTCGACGACCGTTCATTTTAATCTTTCATTATGCGTAAGTGGAAGATGAACCATCCCCAGTCCAACAAACAATCAAATAATCAAATAGGGATAGAGGGATGAATAGTAAGAACGATAGCAACTACTCATTTATATAACTTCATTGGATTAACCAATGGATGATCATTTTTCCGATTTACAAGCCCCACAAGAGGGGCCAATCCATCCTCTAAGCCAAACCAAAAAGAAACTAGGCTAATCCAGATATACAATATGAATCCTTAGGTTCAGCACCATCATCACTCGGACCCATCAGACTTAGGCTCCATCGAGTCAATCATTGAAGGAGCGGGGGCATAATTCTCCACTGCAGGTGCACTATTCTATGGGCTTGAAAGTGGTTATACAATAACAAGTGAGATAAAATCTCAACGAGTTCTTCTCCTAAGCCTCGGTTAGTACGCCAACTCAACCCGGGGTATTTATCCAGAACCACCTCTCACTCAACCCAACAACCCACAACCAACAAACAGCAAACCAAACAACAACCAGGGTCAACCAATAATTAATATTTGGTTCACCTGCAACCTTACTTGGTATGCCATACCCTGCATGTCAAATCTCATATAATGCAAGCAAAGCACATGGCTGTTAGATGATATAATTTATCAATCACATGCAAGTTGCGTCACAAGCAATCTCACCTATCCATTGCCACACCTTGCACAACATCACGAGCTCTCCCCCATCAACAACATTCCCTAAGAAGTATGGGCCCGGCCTCAATTGCAACTCCATATCTAACCACTATTAAGCGACCCAATGGTCACGGCACAACCTCGAAGGATTGGCTGTCATTCAGCTCAACCGGGCTATCAACTTTAATCTGACCATGCAACACATCAGCAAACAGTTCATTCTTATCTTTGCTTTTGCTTGGTCATAAATGCAACATTGCTCATGCTCATGCGATATGCTATTGCAAATAACCCACGCAATATGTCATGCGATATCACTCGACAATTCCAAAATTCAATTCAACCGACATTCGATCACGCATTTTATCATTATTCAGGAGTATAATTAATAATCGACACTTCAATAAATCACAACAATCAAGAACACATCAAATTAAGAAAAAGAATTGGCTTCCGCATGAACAGTGCTGTGAATAGTAATTATGAACAGTAATTTTTCTGAAATTAATTAATTAAAACATTTAATTCATAAATTAAATAAAATATTAATTAAAACAACTAATCAAGCAATTAAGCTAAACAGGCTTAATTAATTACATAACTCACAAATAAGCACAATTAAGAAAGATTAAGCTAAGCTAATCTTAACCATCTATCCAACCACCTATCTTAGAGCTAATACAACTTAATTAAACCCTTTAAACCAAAATTACCACTTACTAAACCAACCCTAATCAAGTTTAGGCACTAATAAATGATTAGTGGCTAAACTCACCTATTAAGCGGGCCAGCAAAACGAACAAGGCGGCAGGAACGAACCCAACACCTGGGGACCTCACCCACGACAATCCAACTCGATCTCGAGCTCAACACAGTGGCAACAAACTCGGATTCCCCATTGAACCTCTGAAAATAGCACTGCATAGGGGGAAAGTGGTTGGACAGAGCTAACCAAAACTCCGGCAAGTAGCTGGCCGGCGACCGTTGACACCTAGGGGTCGAGGGGGAACTGCCGGTGGCTGGGATAGGAGGTGGTTGGGTTGGAAAGGAAGGAAAATGGTTGAAATCGTGAAACAGAATAGCAGCAGGCACTACAATGGTGATCCGGCGAGCAGCAACTTCCAGTTGACCAGCGACTCCGTTCATCGATCAACCATTATGAACAGTACAAAATTTGTCTTCTGAACACTATGGTGGGTGGCATGAGCCATGATTCATATGGGAAGGGCATGAACAACTCGATTTTTCGAAGGAATGTCAGAAACAGAAGCAAAAGGAAATTAGAGAAACAAGGGGAGTGAGAGGTGCATTTTGTGAGGGCTGAAGGAGGAGGAGAGAGAGTGAAATGAGAGCTGGTCTTCAAGTCTCATTAAGGCCATTAAATGGCTTGCTTTAACCCCCAACCAAATGACATCATCTTCTCTCTCTTCTTTGTCTTTTGTTCAAAATATCGAAGGGAAAAATGGTTATTTCCACCTTGCACATTTTCCAATCTACCCTTGGGTTGAAAATGAAGGGCGGGCCTAAGAAATGGGCTAGAAAATGAATAGGAACGGGCTTGGGAATTTGTTGGACTCAAAACGGCTCAAGGTTAGACAACGAACTTGGAAAAGTAAATGGTCGATTTGGTCCAATGGGCTCACTTGCTTGCTTGGGCCTTCCATAGTGGCTATCCCACCTTGGGCGTGAGGCCCACACTGATCTTGCCCAACCCACGTCCTCGTAGGCTCATTTCCTCGGTCCGTAAACCCCTTTTCGAAAAACTTGGCTCAACTGACACTATCGACTGTTGAAGAAGAATTGTCCAAAAGTCCATCCCGAACATTCCCGAAAATTCGAAGTCCAACATTAGATTCTCATGCCTTGTCAATTTCGCCAGAATGCCATTTTGGTATAACTCAGACTGATAGGCGACTTCGAGGATTCATGCGTAATCGATTCGTGTCAAATCACACTCAAGACTTCTCAACCATAGACGTCCTTGACTACGTGAAATTGCGTAGGATAGATTTTTGTTTCAAAATACACGATTACCAAGGATTGACATAGGGTCATTCGTGGGCTCGATAATAGTAAACGGAATCACCTGTCGTCCCATTATATTCTGTCCGCGAATCGACTTCTATTTGTCCATAGAATCAGCTTGTATATCTACAGGATCATCCTTACGCAAGTCTCATGGTCGAGTCGTTTTCCCATGTCAAGTTCTTTAGTCGCACGAGTAATCGTCCGAGTGAGATCAACTAACAATGCATTAACGAAATTCATGTTCATTTCTCCCTCAAAAGGCTTGAATTTTAGGATATTATAGGCTTTCCCAAGCGGAAGGATTTGTTTTATTATCTATGTTGATTAACAATCTAAGATAAGTTTTTGAGAGTTGCCACTAGCCTCAATTTACGGGCTGGCTAGAAAGCCCAATCAATGATTGAGAGAGGTTCCCTCAATTCCTATGTAACCAGAGCTCTAGAGTTTGGGAACTTGGATTACGCGAATTTCCACTAGCACCCAAAAGGGTACCTAACGGTCATCGTATTTTATCTAAGGTGTCTATGCATGTCTTGTTACTTTTTTAGTGCCATTCAAGATGAAAGGCGATCGTGCGTGGATGTCGGTTTCATGCCATTCTAATTCTAAGAAAATAAGAAAAGAAAGATAACTCATTTTAATTGAAATTAAACTCATTTTAATTGAAATTACAATGCAAAAAGTCAACAACCAAAGAAAGCTGTAAAACTAACATGTAGTTCTAAAAAGTTACATGCAAAAGGAAAAGAGAGGAAAGGAACTTGTAACTCGACGAGTGTTTATACAAAGTAATAGAAAATCGAGATACATGTTAGGTACCAAATGAATAGTACAATAGATGGGTTAGAAAGGACATCAATCATCATTGTCTTTGGGGCCGCCTTTGTCGCCAACCCTAATTCTAAGCTAATTCTAAATGAACAGTTCATAATGGAAACAAACAACGGTTCAAACAAAAGCACACAAATCATGATAAGGAGACAAATAGAAATCATCTTATCGAAGGATTAAGAATGGCCTCGGGATTAGCCTCTGGAAGTACGTGCATAAGGTAGCATGAAATGTTAGCCCCATTCATTTTAGACATGGTTGATGATCATTAATCATCATAAGTATTCACTTATAGTGACTAACGTCGTAACCCCTAAAGTTGAGTTCTAATGTGTATCTCTAAGATTACCCACATGCATGCATCGGGCTTGCGAGAGTAATTAACAACAACATGCATAGAGCTTGAAAATAAACACATGAATAGGTTTGAAGATCTTGTTTCTCATTCAATCAAGCAATAAGTGTACCAACACCAGTTTACTTCATTCATCAAGCATGCATCGATTACAATTTTAAGCGTCAAACATGCCTTCAATGGCCTTTTCATTTTCTGGGAATTTTTATGTTTAAAGTTCAAGAAATAACAATCAAAAGTTGTGAAGAAGCAAGGAACATACACATATTACAACCAAACAGAACAAGGGATCTAAAACACCTTCACAAGAAGCGAGCAATTGGACATGACCCATCAAGCAATCGACTTCACAAAAATTGCAGCATGTCAAGAATCCAATGTAGAACATTTTTTTCATGAAGACGACTTCTTAAAATGGGACTATGCATGGATTTATAAAAATCCAAGAATGCAATGAGGTGCATCTGAACAAAACAGGGCAACGGCAAATGGATGCAATCTTATGAGGATATGAACATGCTAACAATGCCAAAAATTCCTGAAATTTTCACATTATTGTCCTATGAATGACAAAGTTCATGAAAGGTCCGAGTTTTAGATCACAACAGAAAAATTCCATTACACGTGATCAAGCATGTATTCCGAATTTTGTGATTTTACAGATTATAGGGCAACTTTGTAAAAAGGGGAAAAGTGAGTCAATTGACATGCAAATGGCTTGATTTTGGTGTCATTAGAAATTTTAATAAATTTCCTAAGACTTCCTAAGAGATGACATGATCAATTAAGGTCATTTACCCATTCAATCATGGACATTTTCATGAACAAGATTAAATTCAAGGTAGCAAGCACATGAACAAATTACATGTATTAATTCCCCTATATGACAAGGAAAAAGTGTAAGATAAATCATATAGGTCATGCATCAAATCACAAACAATTTTCATCGTGGATTCTAAGCCCAAATGCATTCACAAAGTATGGCATGGAAATGATGATTACAAGACATGAAATGGGCATGTTCATGATAACATAACCAAATTAGATAAAAACATGCAATGACTGGATGAAACAATGTTTGATTAACATGGCATAAGTGTCCTTAAGGTGACATTACAATGACATTCATGAGGTTTTCATGGACAAACAATCACAATCAAGCGCATGATTACACACAAATGTATACTTGAGTTTGTATAGGGAAGAGCAGAAATCAGGACAATTTTTAGGGAAATTGACCTATTCAATGACATTTGAAAATCAAAAGAAAAATATATGTCATGACCAAAACTCATATGAACAAATGTCTAGAAGAAATTGACTCAAAAGGAGTTCGAGAAAAATCACATTAAAATCAGCAATTTCAAAATTTCGAATTCTGGGATATGCAGACCAGCAAAACAGAGGACGTGTTAAAGGAGATTTAGCATAGTTGTGCTCATTGAAAAATTATGATAAAAGTATGTTATGACCAACATTCTTATGCACAACTTTCATGAAGAACTTGAAGATAAATTCCTAACATAAAATTCAAAAAGAATTCATGAAACCGATACATGCAGTCAAGAACTCCAAAAATCTGTATAGGTGATGGTGATGTTGAAGCCATTCGTCTAAACATGATAATCTGAAAGATTTTTGAGAAAAATAAATTTTCTATATTAAATGTCATAAATTTTTTTCATGAAGGAATCATCTTGAAATTTCAATCACAAAAATTAGGAAAAAATCATAGCAAAAGTGGGATCCATCACAGAACAATAGTAATCATAACTTAATCACAAAACAATACGCATGACTTTGATAAGAATTTTCAGGTATCAAACGAAGGCTGATCGGAGCATTCTATGGCTTGTTGGAAATCTTATTGACTCTATTTTAAAAGTTGAAAGGCCTCAAACGCATTCAAATAACTTTTCAGGCTCAAACAAAGATGTTTCTCAAATCAATCTAATGTGCCTACGGTTTTTACATAACATGTAAATATGCAAAATCACGCTTCAATCTTACCATCAATCAACACAACATCACCAAATCTCATCATATAACATCTGAATCATGAATCTAAACATGAGATATAGACCTATGGTTTGAATCCTAGCCCCGGTCCACCTAACACGGCCTCGCTTCATTGGATTCGCATTTAGGAAGTTACCTTCGACTCCCACGGCGTTTCAGTGTATTTCACCGGTAACGAGGATGTTGATCTTTGATTCTCCTACTCTAAACCCTTTTGAATTGAATGCTCTAGATCGCTTGAATGTGTTTTAGCGTTTCAGCCCATTCTTATCTCATCCTTTTGATGAGCAAACGCAACACTACCAAAACACTCAAAGGTGAATGAATCGGTGATCTGAAATGACCAGACGTCTAGATATTTGCTCGGCTTTAGAATTCAATCTCATTGCTATGATCACAAAGATGAATCCAAGTAGTAGGACTCATGATCCTCAAGTTCATCGGTGGATGCCTTGGCTGCAAACTCAAAGATCATGGTCACTTCTTTGTTGTTGCGATATGGAAGCATTTCTTCAACTTCTTCTTCAATATAGTTGTTGGAAGAAATAGTCGGTGGAAGAAACAGCTTACCTCTTTGATGTGCAATAAAGAAATTACCCCAAGAATGTACGTTGAATCCCAAACAAATGATGAATGATACAACTTCACGTTGGTCCGAATATAATCACGAGAAAAGTATTCGCATTTCACAGCGTTAATGCCAATTGTTTCTCAAATTAGATAATGGAGTCATTGAGTGTTTCCTTTTGATTGAGAATATTATGTTTTTCTCAATTGCGTTCATTAACAATTATTTTCAGAAGTTATCTTTTTATACTTCTCTTAAAAAAATAACCGCTCATATCCCTTCAAAGGGTACCTTTCTAAAACACACTCTATTATGAGCAATAGATGTCTCTTGAACATACCCCATCATGAACGTACCAAAATATAACATCTCCCACTTGGACATGATGGATTTAGTAATGCTTTATCAATGATATAATGCATTCAACATTCATCTACTTTAGAAACGATTCATATAGGCAAGAAAAATGTGTGACCAATGAGTACACTTGCACTTCGAAACTCTAATTATGCACCTGTTAGGAATAACATAATAGCTACAACCTCAAAAAGAGAATAAACAATCGATGCCTCACAGTGCCTCGGATATATTTTGCTATATCAATCCAAGTATACATATCTCTTAAAGGTTATACTTGAATATTCTCAAAATACCATGTATTTACAAAAATATTTAAAAACACAAAAAGGCGATACAATTGGTCGACCAATAAATACATGTGATAGATGTAAAGCAACAATAATCTTCCTTCACACTCATGTCTTTCTCCATTTCAGAGCAACTGCCTTCTTAGACACGTCCTGTAAAGCTATATATTTTTATGATCGTTAGTAACATGCTAAAGTAGTAACACTGATCCGTCACTTCGAGAACATAGTCAAAATTAACATAAGGCACTAAATATGGTAAATTATAAATCATCTCAATGAGTCACATAATGAGTTACATGCTATAGCGGTAAATTTTAGTAATCTCATTTATCGGTCGAATAAAGCATATGTAGTATGAATTACATGCTATAGCGGATTTCTCTTTCTAGAAGAGTGTATATCATTTGTTAAATATATCCACTATATGGATCTTAGCCTAAACATAGTTATATGCTTCTCATGTACTTATGTTTAGCTTGAGTGCTATATTAGCTAACTTTCTATAGTGCCTAATTAAGTACTTGCATCCGGCTTCCTTCAAGCATACATGATTATGGGGCTATTATGTTCAGTCTTATTATACACAAATTACAAACCTCATCTTGATTCCAATCAAGACGACATAAAATTATATTATGTATTAAACTTACTCTTCTAGCATCTATAATACATAACGTCTTATCTCAACATGCTAATTTTAGCACTTGGGGCGATTGCTCGTGTGAGTGAGCCAATCAATGCTTATTGACATACATTTCAATGATATATGTGTGTATGTGTTAGTCTCATAATGAATTTATACTTGTTGATGAAACATCAATTCATTGAAAAATTATAAACAAATACAATACATAAATCCACATAGGCATAATACAATAATTCTCAATAATATTACATATCACATTTTACGTAACTCTAGAGACATCTTGTGACGTCCTGAAATTCAAAGCCCTTTTGTGAAGGAATAATCGCGAATCCTCCAAATGGCCGGTCAGTATGGGTCGTAGTAAAATGGCATCAGGGAGAAATTAACAAGGCATGAGGACCCAAGATTGAACTTAGAATTGTTGGGAACGTTCGGGATGGGCTTTCGGGCGATGCTTCCTTGACAGTCGATGGAGTCGGTCGAGTCTAGTTTTTGAGAAAGGGATTTTGGACTGAGAAACCGAGCCTATGAGGATGTGGGCCGGGCAAGAACAGTGAGGGCCTCACGCCCAAGGTGGGACAGCCACCGTGGAAGACCGAGAGAACGAGCGAGTCCGTTGGACCCAACCGATCCCTCACCCGTCCTAGCCCGGTGTCTAAACTTGAGCCAATTCGAGCCCAATAAATTCCCGAGCCCGTTCCTACCCATTTCCCAGCCTGTTTCCTAGGCCCGCCCTCCATTTTCAGCCCAAGGACAGATTGGGAAATGTGCAAGGTGGAAATGACCAAAATGCCCTTGGATATTTTGAAGAAAAGTCAAAAAGAAGAAAGAGAGAGATGAGGTCATTGTTTGGCAAGTGGGGCAAGCCTTGATGGCTTGGATAAGGCTTATCTTTCAGCCTTCACTTCACTCTCTCTCTCCTCTTCATCTTCTCCAAAACCGCACACCTCTCTCCCATGGTTTTCCTTCATTCCTTCTGTTTTTCAGTTCTGACCTTTCACCGAAAATCGAGTTGTTCATTGTCTTCCCGTTGGAATATCATCTCGTGCCACCCACCGTTGCGCTCGGGAGAGAGAATCCGTACGGATAGCGTCGGCCGTTCGTCGAACGGAGCCGCCGTCCGATCCGTACGGCGGCCGGAAGCCGCCTGCTCGCCGGACCGTCACTGTAGCGACCAGTTCTGCTGTGTTCCGCCTTTCGACCTGCTTTCCTCCATTTTCGACCTAACCACCGCCCATACCAGCCACAAGTGGTTCCCCCTCGACCCCCAGGTGCCGTTGGTCGCTGGCCCGCCACTCGCCGGAGCTCCGGGCAGCC
Source organism: Corymbia maculata (assembly GCA_014182735.1). Classification (NCBI taxonomy): domain Eukaryota; kingdom Viridiplantae; phylum Streptophyta; class Magnoliopsida; order Myrtales; family Myrtaceae; genus Corymbia; species Corymbia maculata. The sequence continues at coordinate 18,770,642 of CM024686.1, read as the reverse complement.
CGTTCAACTCCGGTCAGCAACTTTCCTCCTGTGCAGTCAGTTTTTCAGAGTTGCAGAGGGATTTCGAGTTTGTTGCTGCTGTTCTCAGCCCAGGGACCCCCTTGGATCGCTGTGGTAGAGGTCCTCGGGTGTCGGGTTCGTCGCCGCCGCCGCGCCCGTGTCGCCGGCCCGCTTAACGGGTGAGTTTAGCCTCTAATCCCTATTTAGTGCCTAAACTTGCTTAGGGTTGGGTTAATTAGTGTTAATGCTGGTTTAGGAGGGTTAATTAAGTTTTATTAGCCCTAAGATAGGTGGTTAGATATGTGGTTAAGATTAGATTAGCTTAATCTTGCTTAATTATGCTTGATTATGCTTAATTGTGGATTATGTGATAATTAAGCTTGTTTAGCTTAATTGATTGATTAATTTGTGTTTAATTTGTGTTTTGTTTAATTTCTGAATTTAATTTATTATTAATTGAATTTCGAAAATTACTGTTCATTGATTACTGTTCATGGATTACTGTTCATGGATTACTGTTCACGGATTACTGTTCATGATGACTGTTCATGGCACTGTTCATCCGGAAGTGAAATTGTGCATAATTTCATGTGTCTTGATCATATGAAGTGAAATTGATGTGTCGTGGCATGAACATTCGCATGAATAGTGTGAATTTCACAAAAAGGGAAAAATGGTTTGTCCGAGGGACACTGGAAATGGACCGCTTTTATGAGAAAGGTGGGGAAAATGGTTTGTCCGAGGGACATCGGAAATGGACCGCTTTTGTGAGAAATGATTTGAGGATTTATATGCAAGCATGTGTGTATTGGCTAATGCTCAAAGATAATAAGTGAATTGTGATGGAATGCTTGCGTGATCACTAAGTTGAACCCGATTTATCGGAGATTATGGAAAGGGAGGGCACGGAAGGGCACGGTTGCGCCTCTTCGGAGGAAGGGCGCCGTAGCGCCGTGGCGCCTCGGAGGGTATGGAAGGGCACGGTTGCGCCTTTGCGGAGGAAGGGCGCCGTAGCGCCATAGCGCCTCGGCCTGCACGGAAGGGCACGGTTGCGCCTCTACGGAGGAAGGGCGCCGTAGCGCCGTAGCAATAGCACAGAAGGGCACGGTTGCGCCTCTGCGGAGGAAGGGCGCCGTAGCGCCGTTGCACCTCGGCCAAGTTGTAGCCCTGTGGGGCAGTAATAATTGGAACACGTGTGGATGCGAGAGTGCATGAGAAAACATGGCATCATTGGTTCCGATTATGCATGAGGTGATCATATCATTTATGGCACGCACGCATGAATTGATAACGTGCAGGGGTGGCAATGGCCAGGTGAGATCGCTTGTGAGGCGACTCGCATGTGATTGATGAACTGCATCATCTAACGGCCATGTGCATTGCGTGTATTGTGTTGACTTATAATGTGCAGGGTATGGCATACCGGGTAAGGTTGCATGCAAACCGACTATTCGATTGTTGATTGCATTGCTTGCATTGAATGAGATTTAACGTGCAGGGTATGGCATATCGGGTAAGGTTGCATGCGAACCGACCTCTGATTGTTGGTTGAACTTGTCTGTGGTTTGATTGCTGATTGCTGGGTGTTTGTGGTCGGGTTGAGTGAGGGGTGGTTACGGGAGAGATACCCCGGGTTGAGTTGGCGTACTAACCGGGGCTTAGGGGGAAGAACTCGCTGAGATTTTATCTCAACCCGTCGTGATTAACATTTTTCAGGTCTTTAGAATGGTGCACCCGCTGTGGAGAATCCTGCCCCCCCGTTTCTCCAGTGATCGACCTGACGGAGTCGAGTCCGATGGGTCCGAGTGACCGTGGTGTTGAACCCGAGGGTTCATTCGGTATAGCTGGATTAACCTAGTTTCTTCTGGCCTGGCTTAGAGGATGGATCGGCCCCTTTTGTCGGGCTTGTAATTCAAAAGACGATCCTCCGTTGGTTAATCCAGTAAATTGTGTAAATGAGTAATGATGGTTGTTCTTGTTATTCATCCCTCTATCCCTGATTGATTGATTGATTGATTGTTGGACTGGGGATGGTTCGTCTTCCGTTTGCGCATAACAAAAGATTAAAATGAATGGTCGTCGACGAGTCCTGGGACGTCGCTTTCAATCGACCAAGAGAAGGGGTTGTCGCGTGCTCGGGGTTCGGGGCGTGACACATCTTATGAGTCAAGAACACATTTCTAGGAATAGCCTTCGTGAATGGATCAGCAACCATCTTGTTAGTTGAAACATATTGTAGGATCACTTCCTTCTATGCTATTATATCTCTAATGAAGTTATTATTTATATCAATGTGCTTTGTCCTACCATGATACTTGAGATTTTTCACATAGGCAATGGTTGTTTGACTATCACAATGAACAGTCATGATCTTGTAGCCTCAGTGACAATGGCTAAATTTTTCAAAAAATGTTTTAGCCATACTGCTTCTTGCACCACGACAGAACATGTAATAAATTCTACTTCCATTGTAAATAAGGCCGTGCATGTTTGTTTCTTGCTATTCCGAAAAATTACACCTTTTATTAACCAAGAATACATAACTAGACATTGACTTACACTCATCAAGGTCTCCTCTCCAATTGGTATCAGAGTAGCCTAATAAGCGCAAATCATTCCCTTGATAACGAAGTCGATAGTCTACGGTGCCTTTTAAGTATTTCGGGATCCTCTTAACTACTTTCCAATGTGCTTGACCAAAATTTGATTGATATCAGCTCACTAACCCCACAACATGACATATATCAGGTCGAGTACACACCATAGCACATATCAAACTTCCGACCGCACTAGCATAAAGAACAGTTTCCACTCCTCTATTTTCCTCTAGATTCTTAGGACATATCTTAGTATATAGACCTTTGTCTTGCATGACAAGGGTATCAATATGATTACAATGCTACATATTGAAGCGTTCAAGAATCTTCATTATATAAGATTCTTGTGACATAGCAAAGAGTTTCTTTGATCGATCTCTTTCAATCTTAACTCCCAATATATAAGCAATTTCTCTCATGTCTCTCATTTCAAAATTTGAGAATAACCATTATTTTATGGTCATAACCAAACCCTTGTCATTCGCAGCCAACAGAATTCTTCCATATAAAATGATAAAATTACAAGTTTATTCTCGGACCATTTCACATACACATAGTGATCTTCTTCGATAATCATGAGCCCAAAAGAAGTAATATCTCGATGAAAATGAAAATACCACTATCTAGATGATTGTTTAAGGTCATATATTGAGCGATTAAGCTTACAAACTTTTTGCTATTGACTTTCAGCCACGAAGTCGATTGTTTCATATAGGTTTTTTCATCTAGTTCTCCATTTAGAAACGTTATATCCATTTAATGTAATTCTAGGTCCAAATATGCAACAATGGCTAGGATAAGGCGTATAGAGGCAAACTTTATAACTGGTGAAAATGTTTCGTCATAACCTATACCTTCTTGTTTAGTATAACCTTTCAGCACAAGGCGAGCTTTGTACTTTTCAATGAATCCATCTGTCTTTCGCTTAACCTTGAAAACCCATTTATTTCCAATGGCCTTGCGATCAAATGGCAAATCAACGAAATCCCAGACGTGGTTTGTCCTCATAAATTCCATTTCGTCTTCCAAAACTTTTCTCCATTTTTCCATATTAAGGGATGAGAGAGCCTCTTGAACTGTCTTAGGCTCAGCATCGTCTTATAGAGCAATCATAAATGCTTCTCCTTTAATCTCAAAACGATGATGAAAATTACTTTTACTATTACTTTTGTGCAATTGAACTTCTCGTAAATTCAATTCACTAAGCGATGCAACACTCCCATTATACCTTGTATGTTGAGGTAAATTTTTATTTCCCTTAACAACATTAGTGGGTGTGTTATTAGGATCTTCCAATTCATATAATTGGAAATTCTTATTAATCTCACATTTACTAGGAAAATCGTTCTCCAAGAACGTGACATGTTGTGACACCATTTCAGTCATACTTCCATCAACTTGTTCACTTATGAATACATATCCTTTGAAGTGTTCAGAGTACCTAATAAAGATACATTGCTTTCCTCTTGTGCCTAATTTACCATATTTATAGGAAGGATCATGAACATATGTTGCATACCCCCAAAGTCGTTGATTACTTAAGTTTGGTTTCCTACCAGTCCACAATTCATAAAGGGTGAAACCAATTGACTTAGAGGGCACACGGTAAAGTATATAGACAGCAGTCAATAACGCATCTCCCTAATATTTAATAGGTAAATTTCCTACACCATCACAGACTTAACCATTTCTAATAGAATTTTATTTTTTCTCTTAGTAACCCCATTTTGTTGCGGAGTACCAGGAATAGTCAATTGTCTTACAATTCCCTTTTCATCACAAAGAGCCTTAAATTTTTCATATAGATACTTACGTCCATGATCGAATCTCAATACCTTGATTGTTTTGTTCAACTAATTCTTAACCAAAGTTATATATTGTTTGAAGCAATCCAATGCTTCAGACTTAAGGGAGATTAGAAAAATATAACAAAAATGTGTGAAGTTATCTATAAAAGTTTGATAAAATAAGAGGCTCCATGCCTCGCCCTCACATTTAACAAACCACAAATGTTAGAATGTATGAGTTGCGATGGAAGTTCAACTCTAATTCCTTTACTATATGGCTTTCTAGTTGTTTTTCCGGTTAAACAATGTTCACATATGGGTAGATCAACATTAGCGAGTGACCCTAAAAGAACTTCTTTTGCTAATCGTTTCATTTTTTGTAACTCAATGTGACCTAGTCTAGCATGCCAAGTACTTACATCAATTTCAACATTAGTAGTAGATGCAATTAAAGAAAAACAACCATCAACGTTAACATTATACGCATCATAGTTAATATCTAGTACCATGAAACCATCTAATACATAATCAAAACTGTAATAAACTATTCCAAATAAAATATCAACACAAGTACCATGGAAATTCAATACATAACCTAAGCTTAGAAGAACAACTACTTAAATCAAGTTTTATTGAATATTCAAAGCATAGAGAACATCATGTAGGAATAGGTTTCGACTACCATGTAAGGTTAATTTACATGTGCCGATACCCTTCACTTCAACTCTTGAGTTGTTTCCAACATATATCCATCTTTTTCCAAGTTGTATTCGACGCTACTTTACGAATGCTCCTCGATCTCTAGCTACGTGGTTTGTTGCTCTCGAGTCTACAGTCCACATAAAATGAGATTAAGCAAGCATTACATTGCTAGAAACAAAAGCATTACTTAAAGTGATGGAGTAATGTCATACCTCTTTCGGCTGAGTGCATTCATGAGCGAAGTAACCCAGTTTACCATAATTATAGCACTTCATCTTAGCATTGTCCTTCTTCTCATCATGCTTCTCGCGTTGGAGGGCCATAGCTCTCTTGGATGCCTCATCAACCTCCTTCTCTTTATTGTTGAATTATTGGTTCTTCTTGCACTTGAAGCCCGAAATTTTGCGCGAACTCGATTTAGCAACATAAGCATGGGTAGAGTATTTTGAGGCCTCTAAGCGCTCATCCTCTAATTCCAAATGACGCGATATATTGTCAAAAGTAACGATGTTCTTATTATGCGTTATATTGATTTTCATATGCTCCCACCTATTAGGAAGATACCTTATAACAGTTTGAACTTGTTGCTCATCAGTAAGGGTGTGATCTGCTGACTTCAGCTCACGAATCATGTTTGACATCTCACGAAGATACTGCCTCATCGTTAGATTTGGGTGCTTTTGGTATATGTTAAACTTGATAGTAAGTCTCCTTAATTTAGTGGCAGACGTACCCCTAAACTTATCTTTCAAGGCAATCCAAATTGATTAAGCGTTGTCATAACCTTCAAACTCACACATGAGATCATCTTGCATGTAGCTTAGCAACGTGATGTGAGCAATGCTTTTCTCTTTTCCAAGCTTGGTAAGCTTCTTGATCTCTTTTGTGTTGAGCTGAAGTTCCATGCTTAGCTTCATTCATGGTGTAGTTGAGAGTTTCCAAAACCTCTTACCGCTCAAGGATATACTGAATCTTTTGATGTCAAATATCATAATTGTTACCGTTCAGCTTCTCACCCTTATTGAGGTTAGCCACAATGATCTTGGATGCTGAAGTCATAATCATTTGCTACTACACATTGACATAATAAATGCATAATCAACACTAACACAATTTTCACATAAACACATACATTTAATTTGCAACAAAAACAAACTAAATTAATGACAATTCAATACAAAGGCACCAAAACAAAAGTTCACTATGTTCCCAATCAACTTCAGTATACGATTGTTTTATTATCATTAACTTATTTAATTTGCACAAATATTAAGTTCTAGGTGAGAACTCCTTCGAATTCTATCAACCTACGAACTCCTAATAAGAAAAAAAATAATTACATAACCTCATGTAATTGTCATATTTTCTATTAAATATCAAAAGGTATGGCATGATGTGGACCAACATACAAAATATAATCATACAACAACTCTAATCAATAACGGAATTCAAAACATATTGAATATTTCAAGGATCTCTTGCCATTGTGCAAGATTGTTTAGAACTAGGAAATTGCAAGTACATTAAACCATATATATGTTACCATCGAACCAAGCTCTACATAACTCATATATGATCATTTTCATGTAGGCTAGCTTTTGTATTTACAAACTCATAATAACATACAGATTAAAAGGAATAAACAATGCATATATACCCTAAAAATACATGTATTTGGAATTCTGTACATATTTTTATATCTTTAAAAGCCTCTAATATATAAACTAACTATACCACAATGTAGAGCACTTCATTACGAACGTGTGGACACCAAGAAGGCTCTAAATAATGCCTGCACGCACCCATGGCACGTGTGGCGTACAAGCGTGTCCTGTTTGGACTGCTAGACCGGTCCGACTGGTCCCAACATCATCTGATCAAACCAGTCAACTAGTTCATCGGTCAAACCGGTCAACCCAATCTGACCCGTTGACCAGTCAATTGGGTTGGGTGATATGTTGGGTTGGGTCAATGACGTCAACATACAATTACCAATGGTTTTGCTGACGTTAGCGTTGGCTCGGATGACGTGTGCGTGGAGCTCACGCGCCGGGCGATCCCAACGCATGGGGTGTGTGGTGCTCACGAGCCGTGGCTTCGGCCATGCGTGTGGGCACGTCCGGTGTCTTCTGATGGCATGCCACCCACTGTTCTACTCGTCTCGATGAGATCTTTCATTTTGTGTAATCAAATCTCATATTTACCAAAAATAAATTGTTGAAATAGAACGGTGGTCTTCATCCTTCAAATCTGTAACATCCTGAAATTCGAGTCCTTTTAGGGAGGAACGAGCGTTAATTTCGTCAATGCATTGTTGGTTGATCTCACTCGGAACTGATCACTCCTAAGATACTGACCTTGAGGGGAAAGGCTAATGAGGACAGAACTCGTGCAACTAAAGGACTTGACCTGGGAAAACGACTCGACCGTGAGACTTGCGTAAGGACGATCCTGTAGTCATGCAGGCCGATTTCAGGGACGACTAGAAGTCGATTTGCAGACAGAAATAATGGAACAACGGGTGATTCCATCTACTGTTATCGATTCCGCGAACGGCCCTATGTCGATCCTTGGTAATCATGTACTTTGAAATAAGAATTGATTCTTCACAATTTCATGTAGTCAAGGACGTCCATGTGTCGAGAAGTCTTGATTGGCACGAGTCGGTTACGCGTGAATCCTCAAAGCCACCTGTCAGTCTGAGCAATACCAAAATGGCATTCGGGCGAAATTGACATGGCATGAGAATCCAATATTGGACTTCGAATTTTTGGGAATGTTCAAGAAGGACTTTTGGACGATGCTTCTTAGACAATTGACACTGTCGGTTGAGCTGAATATTTGGAAAAGGGATTTTCGAACCAAGAAAACGAGCCTACGAGGATGTGGGCCGGGCAAGAACAGTGTGGGCCTCACGCCCAAGGTGGGACAGCCACCATGGAAGGCCCGAGGCAAGCGAGTGAGCCCGTTGGGCCAAACCGACCCTTTACCCTTCCGAGCCCATTGTCTAAAACCGAGCCGATTCAAGCCCAATAAATTCCCGAGCCCGTTCCTATTCATTTTCAAGCCCATTTCCTAGGCCTGCCCTTCCATTTTCAGCCCAAGGACAGATTGGGAAATGTGCAAGGTGGAAATGTCCAAAATGCCCTTGGATATTTTGAAGAAAAGTCAAAAAGGAAGAGAGATAAGATGAGGTCATTGTTTGGCAAGTGGGGCAAGCCTTGATGGCTTGGATAAGGCTTATCCTTCAGCCTTCACTTCACTCTCTCTCTCCTCTTCATCTTCTCCAAAACCGCACACTTCTCTCCCATGGTTTTCCTTCCTTCCTTCAGTTTTTCAGTTCTGACCTTTCACCGAAAATCGAGTTGTTCATTGCCTTCCCATTTGAATCTCATCTCGTGCCACCCACCGTTGTGTTCAGAAGACGAAAAACGTTCAGATAGAGTCGGCCTTTTTCCGAACGGAGTCGTCGACCGTCCCGTACGGACGCCGGAAGTCGCTGCTCGCCGGACCGTCACTGTTCCGCCTGCAGCAACTTTGTTCCGCTTTTTCACCTGTTTTCCTTCCTTTCCGACCAAACCACCACCCATACCAGCCACAAGTGGTTCCCCCTCGACCCCCAGGTGCCACTGATCGCTGGCCCGCCGCTCGCCGGAGCTCCGGGCAGCCCGTTCGACTCCGGTCAGCAACTTTCCTCCTGTACAGTCAGTTTTTCAGAGTTGCAGAGGGATTTCGAGTTTGTTGCTGCTGTTCTCAGCCCCGGGACCGCCTTGGATCGCTGTGGTAGAGGTCCCTGGGTGTCGGGTTTGTCGTCGCCGCCGCGCCCGTGTCGCCGGCTCGCTTAACGGGTGAGTTTAGCCCCTAATCCCTATTTAGTGCCTAAACTTGCTTAGGGTTGGGTTAATTAGTGGTAAGATTGATTTAGGAAGTTGTATTAGCCCTAAGATAGGTGGTTAGATAGATGATTAAGATTAGATTAGTTTAATTTTGCTTATTAAGCTTAATTGTGCTTAATTTGGTATTAATTGTGTTTATGTGTTTAATTAATCATGATTTGCTTTAATTGAATTGATTAATTGTTTTAATTAATGTTTTGTTTAATTTCCGGATTAAATGTTTTAATTAATTGAATTTCGGAAAAATCACTGTTCATAATTACTGTTCATGATTACTATTCACGATTACTGTTCACGACACTGTTCATCCATAAGCTAATTTTTGTCTGAATTTGATGTGCTATTGATTGTTATGATTAATTGAAATGCCGATTGTTAATTATACTCATGATTGATGATGAAATGCGTGATCGAGTGTTGGTTGGATTTGGATTTTGGAATTGTCGAGTGAGATCGCATGACATATTGCGTGGGTTATTTGAAATGGCATATCGCATGAGCATGGGTGATGTTGCATTCACGACAGAGCAAAGATATAAATGGATTGTTTGATGATGTGTTGCATGATCACATTAAGAGAGGGAACCCGGCGTTGCCGGAAGACCGCCAATCCTTATGGGGTTGTGCCGTGGCCGTTTGGTCGCCTGACTTCGGTCGGATGCCTGACGGGGGTCATGTGACAGGACTGCGGTAGTGGGCGGGTCCTATGTTCCTGTCAGTTGCGGGACTGCGGTAGTGGGCGGGTCTTGTGCTCCTTCGGGAATGCCGTTAGAGGGAAGGGATGACCCCTGACGTCGCCGTGCCTCGAGGTAAAGAGGACGAAGCTGGTTTAGCCAGGAACCGCCAACTATAAGGTTGTGCCGTTGGCCCAGGAGGGGGCGTTAATAATCGGAGCATGTGTGAGTGTGAGACATGAGAAAGTTGTGTGAGATGCTCTGATTATTCGCATGCTCTTAATGTCGTGATAATTTGTGGTACGCACGCATGAGTTGACAGTCGTGCAGGGTGTGGCAATGGCCAGGTGAGATCGCTTGTGACGCGACTCGCATGTGATTGATGAATTGTGTCATCTAACGGCCCTGGGCCTTGCTTGCATTGTATGAGATTGAACGTGCAGGGTATGGCATACCGGGTAAGGTTGCATGCGAATCGAATATTGCTATGTTGGTTGCCCTTTCTGTTGTTGGCTGTTGTTTGGTTTTGGTTGTTTGTTGTGGGTTGAGTGAGGGGTGGTTCTGGAGAGATACCCCGGGTTGAGTTGGCGTGCTAACCGGGGCTTAGGGGGAAGAACTCGCTGAGATTTTATCTCAACCCGTCGTGGTAAACATTTTCAGGTCTTTAGAATGGCGTACCTGCAATGGAGAATCTTGCGCCCGCTTCTCCAGTGATCGACTCGACGGAGCTTGAGTCCGATGGGTCCGAGTGACTGTGGTGTTGAACCCGAGGGTTCTTTGTGTACGGTTGGATTAGCCTAGTTTCTTTTTGGTTTGGCTTAGAGGATGGATCGGCCCTTTTTCTCGGGCTTGTATTTCGGAAAACGATCCTCCGTTGGTTAATCCAGTAAGATGTATAAATGAGTAGTTGCTGTTGTCAATGTTGTTCATCCCTCTATCCCTGTTTGATTGTTTGTTTGTCTGGGGATGGTTCGTCTTCCGCTTGCGCTTAACGAAAGATAAAATGAATGGTCGTTGACGGGTCCTGGGACGTCGCTTTCAATCGACCAAGGTAATGGGGTTGCCGCGAGCTCGAGAGTCGGGGCGTGACAAAATCCGTTCTTCGTGTCCGGATTGTTTTCGATGATTCATGTTTCAATTTTTGAGAAATGAACATTCAGACGATATGAAGTTCATTTGTTCGATCCCCATATCGATCAACAAGTGAAAAAACTCACAAAAAAACAAGATAGAGATCATGACATAGGCTTTGATACCAATGTTAGAAGAAATAGTCAGTAGAAGAAATGACTTATCTCTTTGATGTGTAATAAAGAAATTACCCCAGGAACATACGTTGAATTCCGAATGAACAATAAACGATAGGAGCTCACGTTGGTCCGAATACAATCACAAGGAAAGTATTCGCATTCCACAATGTTAATGCCAATTGTTTCTCAAAGTAGATAATGGAGTCTTTGAGAGTTTCCTTTTGATTGAGAGGGTTATGTTTTTCTCAATTGCGTTCATTAACAGTTATTTTCAGAAGTTATCATTTTATACTTCTCTTGAAAAAATAACTGTTCATACCACTTCAAAGGATACCTCTCTAAAACACACTTTATCATAAGCAATAGGTGTCTCTTGGACATACCCTATCATAAACGTATCAAAATATAACAATAGTCAATGAAATAGAATCAACAAAAGCTGTTGAGGAAGAAATCCAAACACAGCAAATATAAAAACGAAAGCTGTGAAAACTTAGCTTCAATTTCATTGTAACAATCTAACAATGAAGAACTTTGACGCTGGTATCCGGATTCGATCAGATTTCAATTGTGGACACCTTCCTCGTTTTTCCCTAATCAAACAATGAAGCTTGAATTCCGAGTTCCCCTTGTTAGTCTTGATAGTGAAAATCTATAAATATTTATCTTACCAAAAAAAAAAAAAAAAAAAAACGATGAAGCTTGAGCGAGAGTTGATGAAGAGATATCTCCTTTCTTCTTCATATAAAGCCAAAATCCCCCGCTTCTCAATATCTTCAACCTTGTTCGGCCAGAGAGAGAATGAGTGGGCGGAGATCCATCTTCGCGAGAGAGTAAAAGCTAAGAAGAGGACTCGACAAGGGCTTGACAAGAACATCGACAGATCATCTAGATCAAGATGATTCGACTCCGAAATCTGCAGGTGTGCATCATCTTCAATGGAATGGTCGAACTCCTTATATTGAAGAAAAGAGAAACGATTGCTTGATGACAACTTCATGAAAAGAAGGACGAATCCTTGTGCATTCGTGAGGACCGATGAGAGTGATCTTCTGGAGATGATGGAGCTAGACCAATGAAGAAGATGATGGAGCTAGACCAATGAAGAAGATGAGTGAAGAAGATGATGGAGAATCCCTGGAGATTGGTTGACTTCTGAGAGAACTCTGGCAAAGAGATTATGGAAATCCTCTCTGTCGCCAGAGAGAGAGAGAGAGAGAGAGAGAGAGTCAGTGGAAAAAAAAATTCTGTTAGAGAGAGAATCCCCACCAAAACTTGCAGCGATCCCCCACTTTTATCTTCTTCCTCGGCTTCTTCTTTTTTTCCTCCTAATGAGCGAAGAAGACACAGTTGGGCCTTTGCCTCTTCTTTCTCAGGCCCAGATTGCGGAGCCGAAAGAAAAGAAAGATAAAATGGGCTCCCAAGAGACATGAGAAATTGGGTCAGGAGAACGACGCTCTTAGTAGGTCAGAGGCTCACGAGCTAATGAAGCAAATGGGATTCTCAGCTGCCCTTGAGAAATGGGCCAATTCAAGTTGAATTGATTGGAATATGTTTTGCTCAAATTTCTAATTGACCAAATTAGACCGTTCCCAAGTGGACTAACAAAAATTGACCCCGCATTTGGATTTAACTCACGAAATCGAGTAAAATGGAAGTATTCATTCACAAATCAATTAGGGGTCCAAATCCATTCTGCATGGGCAAAAATGTCAATTTACATTTCATTTTGCCTAATCTTGAAATTGATTGAACGAGTAAATGGGTAATTGTTTCTATATCAAATGTCGTAAAAAGAACTAGGCCAAATTATGACTAGTTTAAAGATAATTTTAATTTTTGGTTGATCTCGAACCTAAAATCAAGAAATTTGGAAAATGAGGTTCTTAATTGATTTTCACAAAAAATTCTTGATGCTAAAGTTAAATTGAAGCTAAAAAACTGATCACCCAAGAGATATTAATTGAACGGGAGTGACTACTAAAGACTTTACGAACGTGCGATTCTTAAAGGCAACTCGTTAGTCTGAAACACACTAGAGTTGCAATTGATTGACTATCCAAATTCGGTTGTCGAGCTTTTCGGATATCGATATTAAATTATTGAATTTCAGCCTTATTAATTTCCGAAAATTACAATTTGTTTGGGAACTTTGAAAATTAGGGATCATTGGATCGATGAAGTAAACTCGACACTTCCCATTGCGTATTTTCAGACCAAGGGTATTCGGAGAATTTCGGTCCCAAAAAGTGCACGTGGATGAAATTGCCCCAAGTTAATTTTGGATTAGAGGACAATTTTATTGGAAATTGCCTGTCCCCTCTATCTGACACACTCACTCACTCTCTCTCTCTCTCCTACATAGCCCCCACCCCCATGCACGTACGTTCTCCTCTCCCTCTCTCCTTCTTCTTCTTCTCAGTTGAACTCTTGCTACTGCTGCACTCCCCTTGCTGCTGCCGCCCCTTTCGTCTGCCGCCTTAGTCGTCGCCACAATGCTGGCCCGCTGCCGGAGCCCAACGAATGCCGAACCGGCCCGAGAACCAACCCTTCTCCTTCGTCGTTCCTCTGGTTTCACAACTGCCGCCTCTCCCTTTTTCCTCCGTCGTTACTTCGGTCGACGGCCACTACCTCCGCCGTAGGTCGGTCCAACCCTCCTGAACCACCACCAGCCGCCCAGAGTAAACCAGCCGCCGATCTCCTCTTCACCTTTGTCAGCCATGGCTGCGAGCTGCTGCGCCCCTTCCGCCTCAACCGTTGACCATCACCGCCATAGCGCCGACCTCCTTTGTTGAGATGTCGGATTGCCCGGAGGTTGCCGCTAGCCACTGTGGGTCGCTGCCTCCGCCTAGCCCCGAAATAGCTAGGTTTCCCTCCTTCCTCTACCGGTTTCCTTCTCGACAGACCCTAGTTTGCCGACCGCCTCCCAACGCCGCCTCAGAGCTCGCCTCAACCGCCCAACCCGGCTTCTTGCATCCTGCATGGCAGGCCGATTGCCCAGCTCGGCCACTGCTCTCTTCCTTTCGATTTCTTGTAGCAAACACTAAACTAGCATCCCACCGTCCCGCCTCGTCGCCGGAGCCGTCGGCCGCTCATTTGGAAGCGCTAGACCATCGTGAGCCTTATTGACAGCCGCCTAAGTCTACCCAAGTTCGCCCGAGCTACTGCCACCGCTCCCTCCTCCATTATTCTTCCTCTCCACTGTTGGTTTGGCTGAACAGCCACCCTCCACTAGCCAGCCGCCCTTGTCCGATCGTCGGCGTCTATCCTAGCCACCTGGAATCGCTGCAGAGTCTCCTTCCCCTACGAATAAGCTTGGTTTGAACCGTTTGGCTGAGACCCGATTCCGAAACACTTGGTTTTGATGAATCGGAAGTGTCACTCATCCACCTCGCCTCGCCATTGTGCTAGTGCCGTTGGATTCGTCGTCGGGTAAGTTTACACTCTAATATTTCGATTAGTCCATTAAACTTATTTAGGGAGAGATTATGTTAAATTTAATGTTAGTTAGGAGGTTGATTAAGATTAACTGTGGTTAGGAAGGTTTGATAGATTAGTTAATCGTAGTTAACTTTGACTATGTGGTTAATCATGCTTAAGGCTAATTAGCAGTGGTTAATTAGGATAATCAAGGATTAGGGGAATAATTTGGATTAGTAATATTTTATTAAAAAGAAATAATTTTTTTAATTATTATTTATGAAATTAGAAATAATTATTATTTATGAAATTCGAAATAATTATTATTTATTAAATTCGAAATTATTATTTATTTTAATAATTATTATTATAATTTAATGATGAATAGTGCTGTTTATTTATGATTAAATTATGAAAATTATTTGACATGTTTGGTTTGTTAAAGCATGTTGGATTGCTGCTTGGATTAATCATGTGATTGGTTGAGATTATTGCATGCTTGATTGATTTGATAAGTTGTACATGTACGTATGCATACTGTTGTATAGTCTATAAAAAAAGGCAAAACCTCGAGGTGTTGAGCGTACGTATGTCAAGCTTTATGAGAAAAATGAGAATAGTATGTTCTTTGATAAGGCATGAAAGCGAGATGGGTTTCGAAATAAATTGTGATCATGTACCATTCTTTCCTGCAATTTCTAAATGAAAGATGTGCAGTGATTTATTATGTTGAGCATGTATTATATTTGCATCGGCTAATATGCAGGATTAAAATGAACTATGGTAGTGTGCTCGTATGGTCACTTAATTGAACCCATCACCCCAGTGGTAGATTGGGGGACAAAGTCCGACTTGTCAAAAATCCTGATAGGTATCTGAATGCGGGTTGCGGTAGAGGCCGGGCCTATGCTTCTTCAAGAATGCCATTTAAGCGGGAGATCCAACCGTAGCCGTGTCCCATAGGGGGGACAATGCCTGGTTTCGGACCAGTAGACCGCCAACCATAGGATTGTGCCGTGGCCTAGGGGTTGTAATAATTGGAATGCGCATGAATGCAGGGGTGCATGAAAAATATGTCAACATGAGTTTTGTTTATGCATGAGTTGGTGGCATTGATTATGGTATGCCTAATGTAGGTAATGGCTAGGTAAGATCACCTATGATATGATTTGAGTGTGGTTGATTAATGCATTACTAAGAGTGCAATGTGCATTAATTGTGATATGCATGTGTGCTTATCATGTAGGATGTGGCATCATCAGGTAAGGTTGCTTGCGAGTCGATTGCTTGTTGATGTTGTTCATGGAGTTACTGAATAGATTGAGTCATTGCTCGAGACATAGTATTGTTCTGCCATTGACCTGGATGAGGAATTGGACTGTGCCATAGGTACCCCGAGGCAAGTTGGTGTCTTAACCAAGGCTTAGGGCGAGAACTCATTGAAATTATTTCTCATGGTTATTATTTAATCAATTTCAAGTCTATTGTCTGGAAAACCGGTAGGTGGTGTGGTTCGTTATTGAGTTTTGGAAGAAGTAAATTAACCTTGGCCCTATTGGTTTTGTCGGCTCTATAGGAAGTTGTGCATTATAAGAGCCTATTTATGCAGACTCCTAAGGTTAATCAGAAGATAAATAAAAGGGTCTTGTTGATTGTGTTTTAAGATTGACTTTTCTGACTATCTCGGTTTTTATTTTGTAAGGGGATTAATTATTGCTTCTGCATGCGTTCAACTAAAAGATAAAAACAATAGTCGGCAACACGTTCTTGGACATCGCATTTAAATGACCACAAGTGAAAGGAGATCATTACGTGTTCAAGGGTCGGAGCGTGACAAAACATATGACCAAAATGAGTATCTATTTTTATTAGATTTTCCAAAACTTTATCGTAATCCTCAACTGAAAATGGACTTTCTCGTGTAATAGTCATTGAGCTACTATGAGAATAATAGCTTGTTAAGAATGGGCCCAACAATAATTTATAATAATTTGTTATTTGGTTTTATGTGGTCCAGACTAGACCATTATTCTCATAATAGCTCAAATACTGTCACATAATTATTTCTCAATTAGAATTGAAAGTATGCTAAAATGATCATCAAAGTCAAATTAATGGGTAAAGCTTGTACATTGTTGAGCCACTTGTTGCACATGTTATGAGGTTTAGCCGCTTCTATTGATAGATAGATGGATAGATGCCAAGAGAGATAGATATGGTGGTATGCATTTTAGACAAAGAGAATTGTAGGTAAAACAAGTAATTGATTGTTGACATCTAAATTTTGACCTAACGTGTGGCTATATTTGCAGGCTGGCTCAACCCTTAAGCAAAATTGGAAATTATGTTCAGCCTAATAAGGGACCATGAACCTCGCCCATAATATGAGGAAGGGGACAAATGAATTGCACACGTGAGGATAGAAAATTCGAAAGGAAATCAATTGGATACTAGCGGGTCGCAATTTCCACAAAGAATCTTCTCTCCAATAAATTTCAGAGGAATTCATGGGATAAGATGGACAAAATGGAGGGAAGAAAACGAAAGCATTTGTGAAAAGTGTGGGTTGTGGAAACTTACAAAAGGAAGCTAATGAGCTAGAAAATAAGAGGGGATCAATCTAATTGGCTATGCAAGGAAGAATCAAGAGCCAAAATATCGGGTGAACAGGAAGGCAGGAAATTCGACAAAGGAAGGAATCAAGACGTGAAATAGGAAAGATTGAGCTGGCCACAAAATCGCGTACCAATTTGCAAACCATGAATTAAGGCAATGAGAAAAGGGAACTCAGAAAATTGCCTGTAGAAAGAGACGCTTGGGGCCATTATAAAAGGAGGGGAGAAGAGCACGAGAGGAGGATCAATTTTCTCATGACCATACGAAGCTCTCTCGTGTTTTCACAATGTTGTGGTGCCTTGCATACATCACAACGCAATCCTTTTCTTGAGTCCTTAGTCTTCGAATGAGTCTCCAATAGCGGCTATAAAAGCTCTGTCCTCACTGAAGATCTGCATCATTGATCATTGCTGCTGGTTGCTGCTAGTTTGCTGCTGTTCACTGCTGGTTTGCTGCTGATTTGCTACTGGTTTGCTGCTGATTTGTTGACGTTCGTTGCTGCTCTGGTGTGTCGTTGTTGCTACATTGCTGCTGGTCATTGCTGCTACATCCCTTTAGTTGTTTCTTATAATATCGTGCTTCCGGTTTGTGCCAATCTCTCTTAGTTTACTCAAACTAAGAAACCCTGTGATAATGATAATATCATTTTTTAAAAATATGTTCAGGTTCATATTTTTTTCATGATCATGATCGTTGGATGTTATTTCATTGTTTGCTCAATTGCTTGGTCATATTTTACACATTAATGGTGTAGTGTTACAAAATCCAGCAAAGGTTGTATGCAAAACATTTTTTTTTTAAGGAGAAAAGGTACAAGTCCCCGAACTCATGATTTTTGGAAGTAAAATGTACTCCCACATTTTACTTGGGTGTCTAATCGACCCGAAATCGATTAGTGGCGGCTCCAATAGTTAAGATAAATATCATGATTGAATTGAGTACTAAGTTGCCATTGGTAGGACTCAGGAGAGTCCGTGCTAAGCACTGTGCTTAGTAATCCATCAACCTCCTTCAGGAGGGTCGTGACATTGATTCAAATGGGGAATTAATACATGATCCTCCCCATAGCATAGTCGTTACACAATAGCCTCCTTACAAGTACCACACTATATAGCTAAACAACGAGGACAGACACAAGACGAGAAAAGGAGCAATCCGTGATCTCATGATGATCGTACTTTGCGTATATATCTTTCGATTTTTCTCATGCAATCGGGTAAGAAGCTTGCGACGCGAGCCCACATAATCCTTGAGAACTTTCACCGCCTCTTTGAATCCTCATGTAACCGTTTTCGCCCCAGGTCTCGCCCCACGAGTTCCAGATTTTCCAGAACTTTCCGTCCTCGCTCGTCCCATACCCAACCACGACGACTGCATGGTCCAGCTCCTCCCCGCAATCCCCGTTGAACACCCCACCGCTATAACCACGGAATTCCTGCCCACTTGCTGCGATTCCGATCGACACTGGCTGCTGCGCAACTGCCTTAAGGAGCTCGTCCTCACCAGGCTGCAAGTCAGCAAAACTCTTGATCTTTGCGGCCTGTTGGGCTGCTTCCGTGGAGTCGCAGGTCCCGTCCATCTCTTGGTATGGGTATGAATCCTCGGACGCAATTCCTTCGTTTTGAATGATGTACTTGATAACTCTATTTTTAATAGAGTATTCTTGCTTATTTAGACTTGATATTTACTAAATTTTGAGGAATTTTTGAGTGAATTTAATTGCTACTCACGTAATTTTATTTTGTATGAAATAATTTCAGATCTTCCAAAATATTGCAATATCTTTCAGAATATTTCATCTTGAAGAAAAGGCAGCCCAAATCAGATATTTGGAGAATTTGACCATGATTGAAGAAAAGTTCAAAGAAAATCAAGGAGGAATCTTTTGATTTCCTAATAGGAGTCGACTTAGGGCAGATTTTTGGAGGCTATATAAACTGCTCTTGTGCCGCAGAAGAAAGAAGAGAATCCTTGGAGCCACCATTTTTGCAGAAAAATTTGAGTTTTCTTAGTTAGATTTTATTATTCTATTTTAGTAGAGTTGGCATGTCAAGGAGAGAAGGAGGAGACAAACCTGAAGCTCCTTATTTCTCAATTCGGTGAATTTGTTTTTATTATGTTTTCTTTAATTCTTGTCAGTTTAATTTTTACTATGTTCTAAATTTCTTTTATTAGAGCTACAATGGATCTTAATCATGATTGATTAATTTTTAAAGACTTTCATGCAATATAATTATTTTGATTGTGTCGTTCTTTATCATGATCTTAATGCATTTAGAAGTCTGGCCAATTTTTGAATGATTTTTTATGTATGCATGATACCAGGTGGAGATTGTGTGCATGCGCAATAGTGATATTGAACCATAAATTAAATCTAGGTCAAGGTACACTAGGTTATTTATGTGGCTGCGGTAGTAGATCTAGGTTGGGACTACTTAGATTGAATCCGAGAATTTCCACAAGAACTTAATGCTTTTAGGTAGTTTAAATTCACCTAAGGTTAGTGTGGGTTAACATACCTAATTAGGGATTATTAGACCGAGGTCGGCTTTTAATTCATCTTAGGGAAATTTCGCCAACACAATTGCAAATTAATTTGTTGCATGAAAAGTTAAGAAAATTAATTATGAATGATTAAGTGAAGTTGGATGCTCTAACACTTTGTGATCTTGATAATTATTAATTTTCAGTTTGCTTTAGATTATTTTTACTTTACAATTTTAATTAGCTTTTAATTCTTTAAGTTTTGAATTTTTCTATATTTTAGTATTTTAATTGGTTTAGTTTACTTTTTACTCGTCTTTTCGATTTGGTTAGCTAAATTTTTGAATTGATCACTTTCAGTAAGTAATTGGATAAAATAAAAAAAACAATCCCTGTGAGAACGATACTCACTCATCACTTTATTACTTGTTGATATTGTACACTTGCAATTCACCTAACAATACTGGAAAGCTTTGTCCCAAAGACCGCCCTCACAGCCATCGTTTTCAGTATCGCAGTCGATTAGTTGTTGCTCAAACAGCACCGGCAGTTTACTTCTTTTGATATGCGTGATTCCTTCGATCGCTGCGACTGCCGAGAATGCCCAACAGGATCCCGCATTCAGAAAAATTGTCGACATTGTAAGGCTCCGTTCGTTTCACAGAAAATGTTACTTTTTTGGAAAATATTTTCCAAGAAATTATTTTCCAAGAAAACGTAATTATTTTCCGGTGTTAGGGTAAAACTTGATTTTGAAGTGGAAAATATTTTCCGCTGTTCGCTTGGGAAAATATTTTCCTTTATAAACTCTTTTTCAATAAATTTTTTTATTTTATTTTTAAAAATCATTATTTATTATTTTTTAAAATAGATTATTAAATTATTTTTTTCTTTATTTTATGTTCTCTCTTTCCTTGGCCAGTCGCCGGCCATGCCTCAAGCTCACCTTGCTAGCAAGGCTCAAGGCTCACCTACTTCTGGCGAGCTCGCGTGATCAACTCACCGGCAAGGTGAGTTCAAAGCAATGAGGCTCGAGCCTCGCAAATTGACATCGCGAGTTATACAGCTCCAATTCGGAAAGTAGTTGAACTACCAGGAGGAAGAAGAAGCACAACGCCGTGCAAAAGCTGAGTGAGGGAGATCAACCAATTAGGGCAAGCGATTGACTTTGTTCTACTTTAAAAAGGAGGGATTTGATTATTTTGAAGGGAGCAAAGAGAGGCAAGCACGGGGGCGCTGGGTTCGTGAAGCGAGGGAAGAGAGGATTACAGTTTTTTATTTTAAAAAGGGGTAAATTTGAAAATAAGTTTCCGTCTTGTGATGCTCGGGCGTCACCAATCGGCAAGCTCGGCTTACTGTCATCGGTCACTAGCCGTTGCCGTGGCCGACGACCGCCGAAAAAAAGAAAAATAGCAAAAAGAAAGACAGAAAAATAAAGAAAAATAAAAAATAAAAAATAAAAAATCGATTTTATTAAAAAAATAACAAAAAAATCGATTTTATTAAAAAATAACAAAAAAATTCGAATTTATGAAAAAAAAAATCTAAAAATAAAAGAAATAAGTGAGGACTAATGGAGAGTGTAAGATAAGAGAGAGTGAATGTGGAAAATGTTTTCCACTTTTCAAAAGTGGAAAACATTTTCCCTCACTTTAGAAGATTTTTTTTTCCTTCATGGAAAATGTTTTCCCCAATGAATTCATTTTCTGTGAAACGAATGTCAGAAAATCTGGAAAATGTTTTTCTGGAAGTTATTTTCCATGAAATGAACGGAGCCTAAGTATGTAGTATTTTTCCTAATTTTGTTACCATTGATATCCGACTTCAAAACATAGCTGGGCTCCCAGTCTTATTTCTAAATAGAAGGCAAAATTGATCCCACAATTGAACGCATACAGGACGTTTAGATTCTCACTACATTGGCCTTGGTCCTTGATCGGATTTACGGCGCCTTTCTCCACCCAATCGATGCTCTCGGGAACATCCCCAGTTGGATATCGTTGGCTCAACGAAGCATTTCTGGGGGACTTCAGCTGCTTAGATGCCAAGTATCCCGTGGGCCTCCGAACGAACTCATCATCGGTCAAATCTGAGAATTGATTGACGCCCAACTTGAAAGTCCGATTCCCAGATGCATTGAATTCTTCAATGAACCGCAAGTTTTTCTTGAAAATCGCTCGGTATTTCTCCTTCTCCTCTGGGTGCTTGTAGGTTCGACCGTATTGGGCCATCCATTGCTCGTGCTGCTCAGCAATGTTGGATTCATGCAATGTGCGGACCGACATCGCATGCCATGCCCAAGTGTTAAGAACTAGAACAAGGGAGATGATGAATTCACTCTTGAGGGAAAAAGCCATTGAACAATTATATGTGTGAGTGTGTTTCTCAGTGAATCACTCAGAAGTAGATGATGAGATACCTGCCCTGGACAAGAATATATATAGAGAGTCGTGCTTGTGATAGCCGTACTCTACAAGCCATGCGAAAGGTTTACGTTAATTGCGGAGATGAGAGTAACAAAGCCATGCATGTCTGAACATGCAAAACTTTAGAGAGCCGTGGAGAGCTCGGGCGCTGTACTCTATTTTATCAGATTACCTCAATCAACTCACGCTGAGTCATTCTCCCTCAAATAATCACCTCCGTGATGTTTTCAGTGGGATTTATGCCTGGCAAGTCGTGCCGTTTTGAGTGTTGCGACCTCTTTGTCGCGTCCCTCAATATCATCATGAGATCTTCTCAACTTGTTGCTGCCTTGTTCTATTCTGATGCATTTTGTTATTTTTTTTATTTCTATAAAATCATCTGTTGTTCTTTTGAGAAATTTTTCTCATGAAAGTTGTTATATATTGAAACCTTGATGTGTTGTAATTTTTGTCAATTCAATTACTTCATGGGTCATATCCAATTGCTTACTCTTTGTCGGGGTGTTATAGATTCCCCCATTTTGCTCTTTGCAAAAAATGATGCGTGCAAAATTATTCTTCAATGTCTTCATGACTTTTAATTGTCATTACTTGAACTTTAAGCACAACAAATTTTCAAAAAAATAAAAAGACCATTGAATGAACATTCAATACTTGTGATTTTTGCTAAACACATGTTGAATGGATGAAGTGAACTGGTGTCAATACACTAATTATTTGATTGAATGAAAAGTAAGGTCTTTGGACCTACTAATGTGCTTATTTTCAAGTTCAATACATGTGATTGTTAATTACTTGCATAAACCCGATGCATGTTCAAAAGAAATCTTGGGATTACCTACTTTAGTGGTTTATGGCATTTGCCATGGTAAGTGAACACTTACGATGGTTAATAATCATTAGCCATGTCTATTAAAAATAAATGGAGGAACATTTTATGACACGTTATCCATGCAATTTCCAAAGGCCGACCCCGAGGCCATCTTGAATTGGTTGATGTCCATTTGTTTTCTTGACTTGTTTTGTTTGACTTTTACTTGGTTCAGTGTTTGTTTTAGATGTAACCCTTTCATTTAGCATTAGACAATAATTAGGATGAATGCAAGAAGGCAATATTGAAGACAAAGTTGGTCAATGTCCATTCCAGTCTTTCATTTGATACCCGACATATATCTCGGGTTTTCCATCATATTGTATAAAAACTCAACGAGTTGCATGTTTTATTTCTTTCCTTTCTTTCATATGTTCTTTCCTTAGGATTGCATTTTAGAATTTACTACTTTTCTTGGTTGTTTACTTATCACATTGTAATTTCAATTCAAATTGTTTTCTTATTCTTTTCATTCTTTTGGAAAAGAATAGCATGAAACTAATATCCGTGCATCATCGCCATTTCATTTTGATGGCATGAAAAAGTAAAAAGACACACATAATCACCTTAAGTAAAATGTGATGATTGTTAGGTACCAAGAGGGTGCTCATAGAAATATTAGCATAACCCAAATCCCCAAATCCTAGATCTCTAGTTGCGTAGAAATTGAGAGAACACTCTTGACTCTTGATTGGGCTTTCTAGCCAGCCCCAAAATTGAGGCTAGTGGTGACTCTAAAACATTTATCTTAGGTTATAAATCAACCTAGATAATAAAATGAACCCATCATGTGAGGTATGGGTTTCATTGAGTACTCACCTTGGTTTAGCATACTCGATGGGATTGAATCGAAATGACAAAGTGATGCCGTCTATGACAAAGTGATGCCGTCTTTTGGCCGCTATGACCTAAGAGGGCAACCGTGGTTAAAAATACCCCTAAACCCATCTCTTACGTCTGATTTCCTGTTCATGAGATGTGTTGTGTGCATAGGAATGAGTCATGACACCTTATAGGCTTAGGAGAACTAGTGCTTATATAGACCTCAAACTCAATGGGTCGAGATTGGAAAGCTAGGTGATAATGCCTTCGATTGACATGGCTTGAGTGTGAGCTCGCAAGGAAATATCCCTAAACTCCGTTTCTCTCGACACCGACCGTCGCCGAGGCCGGGTTGCGACAAAGCCCAAGGGCCTGTTCATTGAAGATTGTGTGCCATAAACTTCAATATCATACTATATAACACGTTGGGCATGATTCTTGGCTCTTGGCTTGAACAAGAAGCCTAGAGCCTATTCCCATACCAAGCAAGACTTTGATCTAGTAAACCTCAATGTTGTACTAAGACCTTTTGGGCTTGAGCGATGCTTATACTGAATGAGACTAAGATTCGACATGCCTCAATGTCAATTGAAGGCTTTGTAGCCTTGGGCAATCCCTATGCCACACAAGACTTGAACTCAGCATATCTCAATACTAATTCTAAAGGCTCTTGGCTTAGACTGTCGCATCTTGATGTTGATTTCAAATCAAGCAAATCTTAACCTCACCCTAGGCGTGAGCACATACAAGCACACATCTAAAACATACACAAAGTCTTAATTCTATAATATGTCATGAATGATCCTAAGTTCAAGGCTTTGCCTGATTGCCAAGTATCAAAGACCCTACACCAATCCAAGACATGAATTCATTATGCCTTAATATCAAATCACATCTTACGGCTATTGGCGAACCTTGGCTTGAGTTGAACGCAAGCAACACACGTTGGTATCATTTCGGTTGTGCAGGACTCAAGCACACGTTTAAGACCTTCAAGCTAGTAAATCATACACATGGTTGCCAATTCTACCCATGGCTTGTCAATAGAGTGCTACCTAAACTTAATGATAGAAATGGCGTTACTAGGGAGAAGTGGAAAGCTCTACTTACCTAGACGAACCTTGAAAACTATAAGATGTAGCTCGATGGAGGGGTAGTGGTGCAAGGGCGAGAGAATGAGGAGAGAGGAGAGAGGACGTCTACAATAGAAGAGAGAGGAGGAGAGCTGTTAAATGGTAGAAATGGAAGAGAGGCTCTTCTTATTTATAGCCCTTGACTTTATCATCATGCATCCAAATAGCCCAATCATAGTTCTTGGAGTGGCATGCCGAAATAGTAGAGGGGTCATGCCTAAATCGGAAAAGGTGGCAAAACTAAATTCTACAGAACACTTGATTCTTCTTTCATTGGTCCACCTAAGACATGAATCACTTTGCACTTATTGAGGTATAATAACGTAGAGGACACTTAAACTTTATGACTCACCATCCACATTAAATATCTAGATTTGGTGCAATCATGAGTTTTAGATTTGTTCTCATCCTTGCCTTGCTCATCAACACAAGTTAATAATCTAGAATCTTCTCTTTTGTCCAAAGATGGCACTCTAATGAGGCCATTGTTGTGCCTAAATCCGTAGGCTTTAAATGAGGATTTTGTGTGGCTTATTCCAATTAGTCCATGTGTGCAACGACTCATCACCATAATCCCCAAGGAAAATTTCAAGCCATCATGACCATATCTCTTCTTGGACACCTCATTTAGGGACTCACTATAATCATTAATAACAAGGATTCTAGAGAATTCCAAATTTTGTCTATTCTCCCAAGAATATGGCAAGCATGAGAAAGTGACCATTTGAATTGATTATAGGGTTGAATGAGGGATCTTTAGATACACCCTAAATTAATAATTCCGCAGGGTTTGAGGTTCGGGATCGAAAGGTCATACATGGCAAAATCACCTTAGTAGGCTAAGTCAGTCGTCCTTTGGTTGGTCTTGGGGTCGGCGGAATGGTCGGCCCATTAATCGGCCCTTGAGTTAGCACAGCTAGACCACACAGGTATAAGACCAACCATCAGGTCGATCGCAAGGCTTATTGCCGTGATCAAGTCCCCTAACACAATCTGTGGTCTGTCAGTCTATCCAAGGACTAGTTCAAGGTTTTCCATAGCCTAGCATCAAGCCGAGGCACAATCAAACCCTTGACTTAGTGACACGATTGTCGGATCAATTCCCAGACTCATTTTGATTGGGTCCCGAATCCACCCCGAGGCTCATGGTCAGTGCGTAACTGATCCACGACTAAACCTGCATGAATAATGACTAGTTCTCAACCATCGAGTAATTGAATGGGATTGATCAATTTATTATCGATAGACAGTTGCATTAGAACGATACATGATCGTCCATTATCGATTCATGACCGGGCGAAATCATCCCCCACTAGGCTATGACCGATCAGGACAGATCCATGATCTTCCGTTGATTTGTGACGACCAACAATCATCTCCTTGATGTCAATCACCACCACATGTGCAACCGGATTCTCTCTATCCTAGATGGCACGAGCAATATGATCACTGAACCTGACAAAGTCCAGCGGGTGTTTGTTTCCTACTTCCAAGATCTCTTGGCTCCGGCGAACACCACAGGGGGTAGAGCCCTAGGCCCCGATAGGTACAACTCTGATTTTTTAAAAAGAAACTAGGATACAATTGGGCCCTTTATGGTAGAGGCGGTCTTGGACTTCTTTCATTCTGGCCATCTGCTTCGAGAGATTAATTGCACAATACTTGCTCTAGTGCCTAAAATACCAAACACTTCGTCAATTAATGATTTTCGGCCTATAGCTTGTCATAATACCAAATGCATTACCAAGATCCTATCCAACAAAATTATTGCGGTCCTCCCTGACATCATCAGTCCTGTCCAGATGGCCTTAGTTAGAGGTCAACGCATAATAGATAATATCCTCCTTGCTCAAGAGCTGTTTAGTGGGTTCCACTCAGATACCTACTTCCCAAAGTGTGCCATTAAAGTTGATTTCTGGAAAGCGTATGACGTGTTGGATTGGGAATTTTTGAAGACAACTATTGCAGCTTTTGGGTTTCTGGTCCATTTCATTCAACTGATTATAGTATGTGTTCACACCCCTCAATTCTCTATTTCGATTAATGGAGAACTCTATGGTTTTTTCAATAGTGGGCGTGGACTACGGCAAGGCGACCCAGTCTCCCATTATCTTTTTACATTAGCCATGGAAGTACTCACAGGTATTCTAGAATCTCAAGCAAGCAAGCCTGAGTATCAGTTTTATTAGAGATGCAAGGCTCCTCGCCTTTCGCACCTATTTTTTGCGAATGATGTCTTCATCTTCAATAAAGGAAACCCTACTTTGGTTTCTTGTATGAAAGAGGGGCTTAACACTTTCTCTCAATGGAGTGAATTGATTCCAAATAATAGCAAGAGTGAAGTGTTCCTGTCGAGTGGCTCGAAGGCAACTAGAAATCAGATTTTGCAAATCCTGAATTTCAGAATGGGGTCTCTCTCGGTCCGTTATCTGGGTGTCCCAATCATTACATCGTGTCTGAGCAAAGCGGACTGCAGTGCCCTAGTATGTTTACTTATGGCTAGAGTCCAATCTTGGACCCACCGTTTTCTATCATCTACGGGTAGATTACAACTTATTAGATCAATTCTACATGCTATACAAGTATATTGGGTGTCCATTTTTTGGCTCCCTTCCTCGATCGTTGAAAGGATAAAAAATAATTGCCGGCAATTCCTATGGAAGGGCCCTGGTCTTGGCACAGGAGGGGCTAAAGTCTCTTGGAACGACGTGTGTCTCCCTAAACAAGAAGGAGGCATTGGAATTCATAGAATCCGAGATAATAATAAAGTAGCTATGATCAAGCATATATGGATTCTCTTCACTGATAAGGAATCCCTCTGGTGCAAATGGATTCATGCCAACCATCTTGAAAGGAAGAACTTCTAGATCACCTCCCCCCCGTCATTTTGCTCATGGGCATAGTGGAAACTACCGGCACTAAGTGAGGAAGTTAGAGGACTTTTCAAGTGGAAGATTGGAGATGGTTTATCTACATCGCTTTGGTTTGACCCGTGGCTAGAGATGGGCCCCATTAATTCCATATTCACAGATTCTAGAATATATCAATCGGCTCTTCCTAGACACGCAAAGGTCGTTGAACTTTTCTCTCCTGATGGCCAAGACATAATACATGAGCTACTCTCATGGTAGGTCACGATTCCTACCCTAAATCAAATGGGGAACGTATTTACTTGGGTCACCCATCCATCTGGCAAGTTTTCCATTGTGTCTGCATGGTCAGTTTTCCGTAAGAGAGCTACGCCGGTCCCATGGGCATTCGTCGTTTGGAACAAGGCTATTGCTCCTCGTCACCAATTCCTCCTTTGGACAATCTCTCGAAATCAACTACCAACTCAGGTTTATGTTGTAACATCCTGAAATTCGAGTCCTTTTAGGGAGGAACGAGCGTTAATTTCGTTAATACATTATTGGTTGATCTCACTCGGAACTGATCACTCTTGAGATACTGACCTTGAGGGGAAAGGCTAATGAGGATAGAACTCGTGCGACTAAATAACTTGACCTGGGAAAACGACTCGACCATGAGACTTGCGTAAGGACCATCCTGTAGATATGCAGGCCGATTTCAGGGACGACTAGAAGTCGATTCGCGGACAGAACATAATGGGACGACGGGTGATTCCGTCTACTATTATCGAACCCGCGAACGGCTCTATATCGATCCTTGGTAATCGTGCACTTTGAAATAAGAATCGATTCTTTGCAATTTCATGTAGTCAAGGACGTCCATGTGTCGAGAAGTCTTGAACGTGAATTAGCACGAGTTGGTTACGCGTGAATCCTCGAAGCCGCCTGTCAGTCTGAGTAGTACCAAAATGGCATTCGGGCGAAATTGACATGGCATGAGAATCCAATATTGGACTTCGAATTTTCGGGAATGTTCGAGAAGGACTTTTGGACGATGCTTCTAAGACAGTCGACCCTGCCGGTTGAGCCAAGTATTTGGAAAAGAGATTTTCAGACCAAGAAAACGAGCCTACGAGGACGTGGGTCGGGCAAAATCAGTGTGGGCCTCACGCCCAAGGTGGGACAGCCACCATGGAAGGCCCGAGGCAAGCAAGTGAGCCCGTTGGGCCAAACTGACCCTTTACCCTCCCGAGCCCATTGTCTAAACCCGAGCCGATTCGAGCCCAATAAATTCCAAAGCCCGTTCCTATTCATTTTCAAGCCCATTTCCTAGGCCCGTCCTCCATTTTCAGCCCAAGGACATATTGGGAAATGTGCAAGGTGGAAATGACCAAAATGCCCTTGGATATTTTGAAGAAAAGTCAAAAAGGAAGAGAGATAAGATGAGGTCATTGTTTGGCAAATGGGGCAAGCCTTGATGGCTTGGATAAGGCTTATCCTTCAGCCTTCACTTCACTCTCTCTCTCCTCTTCATCTTCTCCAAAACCGCACACCCTTCTCTCCCTAGTTTTCCTTCCTTCCTTCAGTTTTTCAGTTCTGACCTTTCACCGAAAATCGAGTTTTCCATTGCCTTCCCGTTGGAATCTCTTCTCGTGCCACCCGCCGTTGTGTTCCGAAGAGAATTTCTGTTCAGATAGTGTCGGCCAATCGCCGGAAAGAGCTGCTGATCGTCCCGTATTCAGGCCGAAAGCAGGCTGTCGCCGGATCGTCACTATTCCGCCTGCAGCAACTTTGTTCCGCCTTTTCTTCCATTTCTCTCCATTTCCAGCCAAACCACCACCCATACCAACCACAAGTGTTCCCCCTCGACCCCCAGGTGCCGCCAGTCGCTGGCCCGTCGCTCGCCGGAGCTCCGGGCAGCCCGTTTTCCTCCGGTCAGCAACTCTCCTCCTGTGTAGTCAGTTTTTCAGAGTTGCAGAGGGATTTCGAGTTTGTTGCTGCTGTTCTCAGCCCCGGGACCGCCTTGGATCGTCGTGGTAGAGGTCCCCAGGTGTCAGGTTCGTCGCCGCCGCCGCGTCCGTGTCGCCGGCCCGCTTAACGGGTGAGTTTAGCTCCTAATCCCTATTTAGTGCCTAAACTTGCTTAAGGTTGGTTAGTTAGTGTTAATCTTTGTTTAAGGGGTTTAATTAAGTTGTATTAGTCCTAAGATAGGTGGTTAGATAGATGATTAAGATTAGATTAGTTTAATTTTGCTTATTTAGCTTAATTGTGCTTATTTTGTGATTAATTGTGTTTATGTGATTAATTAAGCATGATTTGCTTTAATTGAATTGATTAATTTTTTTAATTAATGTTTTGTTTCATTTCTAGATTAAATGTTTTAATTAATTGAATTTCAGAAAAATCACTGTTCACGATTACTGTTCATCCGGAAGCTAATTTTTGTCTGAATTTGATGTGCTATTGATTGTTATGATTAATTGAAGTGCCGACTGTTAATTATACTCATGATTGATGATGAAATGCGTGATCGAGTGTTGGTTGGATTTGGATTTTGGAATTGTCGAGTGAGATCGCATGACATATTGCGTGGGTTATCTGAAATGGCATATCGCATGAGCATGGGTGATGTTGCATTCACGACGAGCAAAGATATAAATGGATTGTTTGATGATGTGTTGCATGATCACATTAAGAGAGGGAACGGGCGTTGCCGGAAGACCGCCAATCCTTATGGGGTTGTGCCGTGGCCGTTTGGTCGCCCGACTTCGGTTGGATGCCCGACGGGGGACATGTGACGGGGCTGCGGTAGTGGGCGGGTCCTATGTTCCGTCGATTCTTGCGGGACTGCGGTAGTGGGCGGGTCCTGTGCTCCTTCGGGAATGCCGTCGAGGGAAGGGATGACCCCGACGTCGCCGTGCCTCGAGGTAAAGAGGACGAAGCTGGTTTAGCCAGAACCACCAACTATAAGGTTGTGCCGTTGGCCCAGGAGGGGGCGTTAATAATCGGAGCATGTGTGAGTGTGAGACATGAGAAAGTTGTGTGAGATGCTCTGATTATTCGCATGCTCTTAATGTCGTGATGATCGCATTAATTATGGTACGCACGCATGAGTTGACAGTCGTGCAGGGTGTGGCAATGGCCAGGTGAGATCGCTTGTGACGCGACTCGCATGTGATTGATGAATTGTGTCATCTAACGGCCATGTGCCTTACTTGTATTGTATGAGATTAAACGTGCAGGGTATGGCATACCGGGTAAGGTTGCATGCGAATCGAATATTGCTATGTGGGTTTCCGTCTCGTTGTTGGCCTGTTGTTTGGTTTTGGTTGTTTGTTGTGGGTTGAGTGAGGGGTGGTTACGGGAGAGATACCCCGGGTTGAGTTGGCGTACTAACCGGGGCTTAGGGGGAAGAACTCGCTGAGATTTTATCTCAACCCGTGGTGGTAAACATTTTCAGGTCCTTAGAATGGCGTACCTACAGTGGAGAATCCTGCCCCCGCTTCTCCAGTGATCGACTCGACGGAGCTTGAGTCCGATGGGTCCGAGTACACTGGTGTTGAACCCGAGGGTTCTTTGTGTACTGTTGGATTAGCCTAGTTCTTTTGGTTTCGCTTAGAGGATGGATCGGCCCTTTTTGTCGGGCTTGTAATTTGGAAACGATCCTCTATTGGTTAATCCAGTAATTTGAATAAATGAGTAGTTCTTTGTTGTTCGGCTGTTCATCCCTCTATCCCTGTTTGATTGTTTGTTTGTCTGGGGATGGTTCGTCTTCCGCTTGCGCTTAACGAAAGATAAAATGAATGGTCGTCGACGGATCTTGGGACGTCGCTTTCAATCGACCAAGGTAATAGGGTTGCCGCGAGCTCGAGAGTCGGGGCGTGACAACTTTGTCGGTTTTGGTATCAGAGCGAGGTCAAGACTTGGAGTGATAAGGTGCGTGGGATTTTTGGGATAGTAAAATAGGGATGACTTTTATATTACGTGCCTGTGATTGCTTTTGTTGTTTCGTGTGGTGGCGGGTTGTTCATAGTCCAGTGTGATGAGCAATCCTGAGTAGTCAGCCCATAGGCGTAGGGCAGTGTCTGGTCAGACTAGTGCTTGAGGTAGTGTGTAGGCAGATCCTAGGTTAGTTGGGATCCTGCTGGTGCTAGAGACCTTGTTAGAACAGCAAGCTGTGTGCTTTTGTTGTGGTCCTTGTGGTTCCCCTAGTGAGAGGAGAGGTCTGTGAGAGACCGATACCTAGACTGGTAGAGCCAGTTCTTGAGACTGAAGCCACCGAGGTCAGTGGCATGGGAGACCCTGAAGCTACGACCCTTTGGATAAGAGATAGTGAGAGGACTGTTTCAGTGTTGAGGTGTTCAGAGAAAGACAGAGTGCTTCTGGCAGTTTATCAGCTTCAAGGAAATGTCAGTACATGATGGGAAGCCACTCAAGGAAGAGTGTTCCCTGAAGGCATGGCTCAGACTTGGGGTGCCTTTCGTGAAGCTTTATTGGATAATACTTCTTGGACAGTGCGAGGGAGTCAAAGATGGCAGACTTTCAACAGTTTCGTCAGAATCAGATTTCAGTGGATCAGTATGAGGCAAAGTTTGCCAGGTCGGCATATACTAAGCAGAGATTAGTGAAGGACCCTTGGATAGGGCGAGACGATTTAAAGATGGCTTGAAGCCGAAATTGAAAGCCAGCCAGTGCCCTTGAACTTAAAGAGTTTTGATGAGATGTACGAGAGGGCCTAGATGATAGGAAAGAATATGATTGAGAGGACGACCGCATTTGGCTCGCGGTTCGTGCCTAATAGAGACAATCGTCAATTTGGAAAGGGACCGATGATGGGGAGAAGGAATCTCATCCCACTCAATAGAAAGTGGATTGTCATGGAAAGACAATTCAGTTTAACCCAGTAGTGGGTAACAGTTTTGAGTTTGTGGGAAATCGAGGAGGACCCTCGACCCCTTTGAAATTCATTGTTGGAAGTAACTTGTTTATTGGACGAATGTTATTAAGGTTATTAGACAACTAAGGTTAATTGGTTAGTTGGAGAATCAAGGATGGATCGTTGCACTTATGCATCACTTATCAGTAACTCAACCAAGGGACAGTCATGAGCAAGCATCCATTACCAAGGATGAATGACTTGTTTGACCGACTTCAAGGAGCTTCGATATGTCCCAGGATAGACCCAAGGACGGGCTATCAATGGTTGAGGATTAAAAAGGAGGAAAAATTAAAGACGACATATCGTGTGTGATTTGGTCATTACGAGATTACTATACTGCCGTTTGGATTAACTAATACGCCAGTTATTTTTACGGATTTGATGGATTGAGTGATTAAGGCGTATTTGGATTGATTGTAATTGTGTTCGTGAGCAATATATTGGATTATTCGAGGAATTTAGAGGAACACGGACAGCACTTAAGGGTGGTGCTATAGACCATTCGAGAGCATAAACAGTATGCCAAGTTTAATATGTGCGAGTTTGGGTTTACTCGCGTTGTTTTGTTGGTTATATGATTTTGGACGAAGGAATTTCTATGGATCTGTTAAGATCAAGGTAGTCATGAATATGTCAGGACTTATGACGGTGACAGAGGTTCAAAGTTTTCTAAGTCGGACAGGTTAGTACAGACGATTCGTAGAAAGGTTCTCTACGATAGCTATTCTTCTGATACGAAGAATAATAAATGACGTAAGAATTTGAATGGACGAATAAGTGAAATTTTTAAGAGCTTAAGTATAAGCTGATTATCGCACCAGCTTTGAGGATTTAGTCTATTATTGGAGAATATGAGATTTGCAGTGAAGTGTCGTATAAGGGATTTGACTGCGTGGTAAAGCAACAAGGAAGATTGGTTGCTTACGCGTCACGACAATTGAGGTCATTGGATTTAATGGAAGTCAGATAAGATTTATCTTGATGATTTGAGGAGTTGTAGGTATGGGATCATAAGATATGATCTATTAAATGGCGATAATCTTTGATAAGAATTACGGTGGATGATTTATTGCTCGGAAGTCTTAGATTCATTAAGATATGAATTTACCAAGGTGGATTATTTCAGGAGATATATAAGATAGGGATTTGAGGAATGGATTTTTGTCTTCGATGGATTAAGAATTAATTATCCCTTGATAGTAGATGGATGAGTGAGGAAATAGCATTGTCGATGATTTCTTCTTGAGGTATCAGAAAGGATTTGAAGAGGTATTCGAAAGCCTTTAGTGCAATAAATGACATTTGGTTTGCACTAATTTTCAAGTGGTTGAGGTGAATTCTTGATTTGGTTATTAAATGGACGTGAAAGGAATGTTGAAAGAAAAATCGATAGTTTGTGGAATTCGAACAGCAATTTAATGGAAATTTAGTGAATCAGATTTTAAGTGTCGATAAGTGACCTTGCGGAAACGAGCTCATGGGTTGACGAGCTGTAGAAAGTTTTATACTTTGAGGTGCTCAGTCGAGGTTAAAACCGTGAGGCTTGGTATGGGACAGGCCAAAACGGATAATACCTCTAAGAGATGGTGTATGTAAAAAAAAAAGGACCTTTACTAGTAGTGGTACAGTTCGAAGATGCCCGTGACGACTGATCCGACAAGGGCGGGGAGTGGTCGCCGGGGCCAGAGTGCTTGAGCAAGGAGCAACTCCTGGCAGGCTTCTAGGATGTCGAAAGGGGCAAAAATGAACTGAACTACGCACTGTGCAAAAAGAGAGTGTTTGTGGGATAAGATTTTATCGGAGCGGTATAGCAGAAATATGGTCAAGTTTGTGGAACTCCAGTCTATGGAACAAGGTCAGAGAACTGGGAATCGTTGGTTCAAAAATTGGTTTAGCAGTTATTGAATGCAGTTCAGATTATCAGAGATAGACTAAAGACCACTCAGAGTCGTCAGAAGAGTTATACAGATAAGCATCGTAGACCGTTGGAGTTTAAGGTGGGCGATCATGTATTTCTTGAAAGTATCGCCGATGAGGGATACTTCTAGATTTGGCAAGAAAGGAAAGTTAAGTCCAAGGTATGTTGGACCTTTGAAATTTTGGAAATGATCGGGATTTTAGCGTATCGTCTTGCATGGCCACCGAAGCTTGCTCAAGTACATGAGGTTTTCCACGCGTCCATGTAGAGAAAGTATGAACCGGACTCGACGCATGTTTTGAATTTTGAGGAACTGAACGTAGACAACAGGGTGTCGTACGTGGAGAAGCTGATACGGATAGAAGACCGTAAAGAGCAAGTACTTCGAATTAAGACTATCGCCTTAGTTAAGGTGATCTGGCAGTATCACGGATCAGAGAGAGCTACATTGGAAAGTGAAGAAGTGATGAAGCATCAACACCCCCATCTTTTTGAGGATTTGTCAGTAGCTGCAAATTTCGAGGACGAAATTTTTATAAGAGGGGAAGAGTTGTAACATCCTGAAATTCGAGTCCTTTTAGGGAGGAACGAGCGTTAATTTCGTCAATACATTGTTGGTTGATCTCACTCGGAATTGATCACTCTTGAGATACTGACCTTGAGGGGAAAGGCTAATGAGGATAGAACTCGTGTGACTAAAGAACTTGACCTGGGAAAACGACTCGACCATGAGACTTGCATAAGGACGATCCTATAGATATGCAGGCCGATTTCAAGGACGACTAGAAGTCGATTTGCGGACAGAACATAATGGGATGACGGGTGATTCCGTCTACTGTTATCGAACCCGCGAACGGCTCTATATCGATCCTTGGTAATCGTGTACTTTGAAATAAGAATCGATTCTTTGCAATTTCATGTAGTCAAGGACGTCCATGTGTCGAGAAGTCTTGAACGTGAATTAGCACGAGTCGGTTACGCGTGAATCCTCGAAGCCGCCTGTCAGTCTGAGTAGTACCAAAATGGCATTCGGACGAAATTGACATGGCATGAGAATCCAATATTGGACTTCGAATTTTCGGGAATGTTCAAGAAGGACTTTTGGACGATGCTTCTTAGA
The DNA here is from genome assembly GCA_014182735.1 of Corymbia maculata. Taxonomy (NCBI): domain Eukaryota; kingdom Viridiplantae; phylum Streptophyta; class Magnoliopsida; order Myrtales; family Myrtaceae; genus Corymbia; species Corymbia maculata. Next base: position 18,735,138 of record CM024686.1, on the reverse strand, counting down.
CAGTCGACCCTGCCGGTTGAGCCGAGTATTTGGAAAAGGGATTTTCGGACCAAGAAAACGAGCCTACGAGGACGTGAGCCGGGCAAAATCAGTGTGGGCCTCATGCCCAAGGTGGGACAGCCACCATGGAAGGCCCGAGGCAAGCAAGTGAGCCCGTTGGGCCAAACCGACCCTTTACCCTCCCGAGCCCATTGTCTAAACCCGAGCCGATTTGAGCCCAATAAATTCCCGAGCCCGTTCCTATTCATTTTCAAGCCCATTTCCTAGGCCCGTCCTCCATTTTCAGCCCAAGGACATATTGGGAAATGTGCAAGGTGGAAATGACCAAAATGCCTTTGGATATTTTGAAGAAAAGTCAAAAAGGAAGAGAGATAAGATGAGGTCATTGTTTGGCAAGTGGGGCAAGCCTTGATGGCTTGGATAAGGCTTATCCTTCAGCCTTCACTTCACTCTCTCTCTCCTCTTCATCTTCTCCAAAACTGCACACCCTTCTCTCCCTAGTTTTCCTTCCTTCCTTAAGTTTTTCAGTTCTGACCTTTCACCGAAAATCGAGTTTTCCATTGCCTTCCCGTTGGAATCTCGTCTCGTGTCACCCGCCATTGTGTTCAGAAGAGAATTTCTGTTCAGATAGTGTCAGCCAATCGCCGGAAAGAGCTGTTGATCGTCCCGTATTCTGGCCGAAAGCAGGCTGTCGCCGGACTGTCACTATTCCGCCTGCAGCAACTTTGTTCCGCCTTTTCTCCCGTTTCTCTCCATTTCCAGCCAAACCACCACCCATACCAACCACAAGTGGTTCCCCCTCGACCCCCAGGTGCCGCCAGTCGCTGTCCCGTCGCTCGGCGGAGCTCCGGGCAGCCCGTTTTCCTCCGGTCAGCAACTCTCCTCCTGTGCAGTCAGTTTTTTAGAGTTGCAGAGGGATTTCGAGTTTGTTGCTGCTGTTCTCAGCCCCGGGACCGCCTTGGATCGTCATGGTAGAGGTCCCCGGGTGTCGGGTTCATCGCCGCCGCCGCGTCCGTGTCGCCGGCCCGCTTAACGGGTGAGTTTAGCTCCTAATCACTGTTTAGTGCCTCAACTTGCTTAGGGTTGGTTAGTTAGTGTTAATCTTGATTTAAGGGGTTTAATTAAGTTGTATTAGTCCTAAGATAGGTGGTTAGATAGATGATTAAGATTAGATTAGTTTAATTTTGCTTATTTAGCTTAATTGTGCTTATTTTGTGATTAATTGTGTTTATGTGATTAATTAAGCATGATTTGCTTTAATTGAATTGATTAATTGTTTTAATTAATGTTTTGTTTAATTTCTGGATTAAATGTTTTAATTAATTGAATTTCGGAAAAATCACATTCACGATTACTTGTTCATCCAGGAAGCTAATTTTTGTCGAATTTGATGTGCTATTGATTGTTATGATTAATTGAAGTGCCGATTGTTAATTATACTCATGATTGATGATGAAATGCATGATCGAGTGTTGGTTGGATTTAGATTTTGGAATTGTCGAGTGAGATCGCATGACACATTGCGTGGGTTATCTGAAATGGCATATCGCATGAGCATGGGTGATGTTGCATTCACGACAGAGCAAAGTTATAAATGGATTGTTTGATGATGTGTTGCATGATCACATTAAGAGATGGAACCCAGCGTTGCCGGAAGACCACCAATCCTTATGGGGTTGTGCCGTGGCCGTTTGGTCGCCTGACTTCGGTTGGATGCCTGATGGGGGACATGTGACGGGACTGCGGTAGTGGGTGGGTCCTATGTTCCTGTCAGTTGCGGGACTGCGGTAGTGGGCGGGTCCTGTGCTCCTTCGGGAATGCCGTCTGAGGGAAGGGATGACCCCTGACGTCGCCGTGCCTCGAGGTAAAGAGGACGAAGCTGGTTTAGCCAGGAACCGCCAACTATAAGGTTGTGCCGTTGGCCCAGGAGGGGGTGTTAATAATTGGAGCATGTGTGAGTGTGAGACATGAGAAAGTTGTGTGAGATGCTCTGATTATTCGCATGCTCTTAATGTCGTGATGATCGCATTAATTATGGTACGCACGCATGAGTTTGAGTCGTGCGGGGTGTGCCAATGGCCAGGTGAGATCGCTTGTGACGCGACTCGCATGTGATTGATGAATTGTGTCATCTAACGGCCATGTGCCTTACTTGTATTGTATGAGATTAAACGTGCAGGGTATGGCATACCAGGTAAGGTTGCATGTGAATCGAATATTGCTATGTGGGTTTCCCTGTCTGTCGTTGGCTGTTGTTTGGTTTTGGTTGTTTGTTGTGGGTTGAGTGAGGGGTGGTTCTGGAGAGATACCCCGGGTTGAGTTGGCGTACTAACCGGGGCTTAGGGGGAAGAACTCGCTGAGATTTTATCTCAACCCGTCGTGGTAAACATTTTCAGGTCCTTAGAATGGCGTACCTGCAGTGGAGAATCCTGCCGCCGCTTCTCCAGTGATCGACTCGACGGAGCTTGAGTCCGATGGGTCCGAGTGACCATGGTGTTGAACCCGAGGGTTCTTTGTGTACTGTTGGATTAGCCTAGTTCTTTTGGTTTCGCTTAGAGGATGGATCGGCCCTTTTTGTCGGGCTTGTAATTCGGAAACGATCATCCGTTGGTTAATCCAGTAATTTGAATAAATGAGTAGTTGCTGTTGTTCTGGCTATTCATCCCTCTATCCCTGTTTGATTGTTTGTTTGTCTGGGGATGATTCGTCTTCCGCTTGCGCTTAACGAAAGATAAAATGAATGGTCGTCGACGGATCCTAGGACGTCGCTTTCAATCGACCAAGGTAATGGGGTTGCCGCGAGCTCGAGAGTCGGGGCGTGACATATGTTATGGCTTATGGTAGACTATCTTCGGTTCATTATGCTTTTTGCAATCCTAGGCCTAACTCTATTAACCACCTCTTTTTTGATTGTCACATGCCCAACTCCCTCGCTATTTTTTTGGCTGCAAAATGTAATCTCTCTTGGATCAACCAACCATAGCTAGAAAATATTCGGTGGGCTAGTGATACTCTATCGGGTTGTGGATTTTATTTTGACATCGCCAGGTTCTCTTTCGACGCTCTTTGCTATGTAATTTGGAAGACTAGGAATGACATCACATTCCGGTCCTCTCACCTCTACGTGCCTTCTATGAAACAACACCTTATCAAGGCAGTCAAGGATAAAGCTCTGGCTTTTAATACGGTTGTTGATTCCCCGAGAAACAGGAGATCACAACGTAGCTGGAGCATAGATCCCAACATTTTTGGTTAGGATAGTCAACGAGGGTTAGTGTTTGCCACTCCCTAATTTCTGTTGTTGTACTCATTATTTCCTTTCGTGATCTCGGCCCCCCCCACTCCAGTGACATGTTGTCCCGCTGAGTGTGTGTTGGTGCCGTGCCTCACCCCCCTGTATATTTTGTGGTTGAAAATCATATATAATACTTACCTTTACAAAAACAAAAACAAAAAAACAATCATCTCCTTGATCAATCCTCCTGACCGAACAACCATTTCATAGTTGAATGGTTCGGTTCCACTTGTATGGTCCCTGGATTGATGTACGGCCAATCCCTCCATTAGTCCAAAGCCAAGTCCTTGATTGGACCATGACTAAGTCCTTGGTTCCATTCTGATTGACCAATCGATCCGTGACCAGTCCTTTGGACAGTCGTGGTTGACTCTTGCGATTGACAAATTGGACTTATAGCCGTTCCTCATGGGGTCGGCATTGCGGATCTTATGGCTTCTAAAGACAATCCAAGGATAGCGGTGCGGGCGGTCCTCGTAGCAATATAGAGGAGAGTGGATCTGAGGCTTTGCTCGTTGGATTGATATCTGTTCCTTTGAACAAGTGAAACTTTAGGCTCTTTGGCATGGATGGAAGGGGTGTCAAAACAAGGGTATCTGCAATTTAATTATTAAAATGGATTTCCTGTCTATTGTTGGTTTGCTCAATGACCACGAAGCAAAGCTATATATGCATAGTAGGTTTTTCTGAAGCAAATAGGCGAGAGTAATGGCTTGCCAACTACGGAATTCTCCATGATGACGCCTTAGCTTTTTCTCCACCCTTCTGGTTTGACCTCGTTTCTTTTGGGAGACAAGGTAGGACATTTTGATGTTAGGAAGGCTTATGTTTAATTTTTTTTTATTGTGAGCGCGTTGAGCCCTCTTTTGTAACAAGAAGAAAAAATATATAGTGCTATCTGGTTATAGTAATTGTTAGAATTGAGGATCATTGCTAGGTGATCTAAAATATAGTCTTATAGATTAAGGGTGATTTTATTATGAAGGTTACTAATAAAAGATAGGAAAATAGAAATAAAAATAATAAAAAAGCTCTAATGTTTTCATCTCCATGTCGGTTAGCCCCTTCGGGCGGGCGTGGGCTACTGTTGCTTCAACCATTTGATGTTTCCTTTGTTTTTACTTAAATGAATTCTCTGCAGCACTACCGTGGACAAGCCACTGCCTGCTGTATGCAAACCCTCAACCAATGAGCTCCCACCTCCAAACGTTGTCGGTGACTCCGTGACCCATCTCTGAGCTCGAAGCCGACCACCGTGCGCTTGGATTTGCCAAAGCCAGTTGCTCAATCTCTCCTTTTCCCCTCCCCTCCCCACTTCTGTACCGCTTCGGCAAAGGATCATCGGCAGTCATCGATGCTCGCAAAAGCAGCTAAGGTTGCCGCCGACCACTCTAGTAGTTGTTTTATTAAAATATTATTCCATATTGCTTGACAACGAATTTCATATGCTTTTTATATTCATGTGGTTTCTTTTCGATGAATCTTATATGCTTTTTCCATGTGTGTCCACTCCCATCAGTCAAATTCCATGTGCGCTTGACAAGAGATCCTGTATATTCTTTATAGCGATAAGTGCACTGGAAGTCTTGAAATTTATTAAGAAAGTGCAATTGAGTTCTAAATTTTTTTTAAAATTGCAATCAAGTCCTACAACTTGTCACAAGAGTGCAAACAAGTCTTAAAATTTTCAAAAAATTCAATCAAATCTTAAAATTTATTACAAAAGTGCAATCAAGTCCTAAAATATTAAAAAAACATTATCAATGAAGGAGTTTATTTGACCAATTTGATAATTTTTATGACTTGATTGCACTTTTTGAAAGTTTTAAGAGTTAGTTGCATTTTCGTAATAAGTTTTGGAATTTAATTACACTTTTTATAAGTTTTAGGATTTTCAATAGACTCATTCTTTTTTATATTATGTATACTCTCTCTATCTAATAGCATAAATCTTTAGGTTTGACTTTTTAATATGATCAGCCTAAACCTAAGGTTGACCGATATGAAGCTCGTGTCTTGAACAAATTCTACTAGAAAGAATTGAACTCCCGAAGTCAAGGGAAGTAACCGTGCGTTTCAAAGCAAGAATTCATAGCTTTGCGCTATCCTGTCAGTCAGAATTCAAGTTCAAAGCAAGAATCTTATTTCTTTAATATGAGAAAGTAGAAATTAATACACAAACGGCACGATTGAAGAAGTTGTCCTTATTTAAAAAGGAAAAATAAAAGAAAATCTCCGCTAAATAACTTATTTATTGGATAACTTAATAAGAAAAAAATTCAATAAGATTCCATACAACTGAACTTATCGATCGCGTCCGACCTCTCTCTCCCTCTTTATCTCTCTGCAGGGACATTTCAGCTTTAGTTTCGAGCTCAAGTGACCTCCCGTATGAGGCAACCTCGTGGATCTATGGACTTTGCCCACGAAACAGAAAGAAAAAAGTACGGCGTGATGGTTATGATCACCGTGATGGGTGGTGGTAGTAGTGGCCACAATGGTTTCATGGTGGTGGTAGTGGTGGTGGTTGAGGTGCTTCAACGGTAGGGAGCTTCTCTTGCTGTTGGTGATAGTGGTGGCCTTCTTCTATGGTTGTGGTTGCCATGACTCCGGCAAAGGTATTCATTCTTAATCTAATCTTTTTGCCTAGTACTAAGGTGGTTATATTTAATTAGAGAGTTAAATACAGGCCTGATAAGATTTGAACTCAAGCCTTACAGCGTTAATCCCATATGAGTTTTGGTACACCATTGCTAGCTATTTTAAAAGCTTAAATTGCAAGGTGAATGCATGATTTATTATATAAATAGTAACGATTATAATACCTCTCTTCTTAGGGTACAAGAATTTAGCTCTCTTAGAGAATTACAATCAGAATACAAGAAGTTTTGCTCAAGTGAAAGCTAAAGAGTATAATCAATCGAGAGAGAATATAAGTTATAAATTTCTACCAACTTCCACAATCACCTTTGATTTGCTTGAATAGCCCTCCGATCTTCAAAGTGACCGTTGAAAGCCATCTTGCTTATCCTAGAAAATAGAAGAATGTATCATGTCCTTTACTCCGTCTGTAACAGCAGATGCATCTGCACAAGGTCTCTCTACTCTTTTCACGCTTCTCGCTGAATTGACCAGTTGCCTTCCACACCCTGGTCCTTCCGAACATATTGACATCTTCTAGTTCTACAGAGTTGTTTTGCTAATCCATCCATGCCTTAGCGAACCATCATTCTATGGCTTGTTCATCTTATGCACAGGTCCATTCAGCATTAGATACCATTCACATCCAATATCTTGTCACCTTCTACGGAAACATAGTACTACCATGCATTCAAGTTCAAACATCCTAATCCAGACTCCATCTACATATTGGCATGTAGTTCTATAAATAGGTTCTACACCACTAATGCACACATTAATAAAACTTATTATCTTGTCATCTTCAACACATCAAAAGGGATTTTCTCATTAATTCCCCCCTTTTTTTATGGTAACAGAATGATCTCTAAATTTCAATATGCAGATAAAGTCACACGATAAATGATTTTAAGTTTTGCTCATGCATATAGAAAAATATATTTGCTACTATGCCTCAATGTTATAAGTTTGGATCAGGGCTTAATAAGCAAGCAACCTCCAATTTATAAGATTTTTAATGAATATGATAATTACATATCACGTAGAATCACTGAGCAATTATATAAGAGTATGTGTCAGCTTTGCCTAGTACAAAGATTACTTAGTCACATGAGATTCAACTGTGAGTGATTTATCATCTAAACAAATGGGGACATAAATAAGTTGAAATGCTTTTTATAAGAGCTCAAATGTTGTCCGCAAATATAAAATATTGGTATGAGTTGCCACCTTTTGCATATTCAACATTTTCGTCGGTGCTTCTGCAAACTTAGCAAATGATCAGAATTACTGCTTCTATAGGGATAATAGACTTTTCTAAGATGATTCTTTTTATACTATAATTCCACTTATCCTTATTTCAAGACGAGCCAACAAACTTTTACCCGGCACATAGCACCATCCCTTTCTATTGCCGGAGAAAGAGAGAGAATATCATGAAATTCCGATGTTATTACGATGTTATTCCGAAGTTACTGTCGGATTTACTCTCAATTATCATGAAATGAGAAGGAGAACTTAGAGCATAATATTTAGATGTCAACACTGCTTTTATGGATAGATAGAGGTATGCATTTAAACAAAGAGAATCGTAGGTAAAACAAGAAAGCAATTCACGATAAGAGAATTAATACGTAATCCTTCTCATAACATAGTGGCTACACAATATAGCTAAACAACGTGGACAGACACATGAATATATAATTAGGAGATTAGGAGAAACTATAATCTCGTGATGCTTATATTTTGTGGATAAATTTTGATTATTCTCAAGCAATTGGATAAGAAGCTTGCGATGCGAGTCCGCATTTTCCTTTAGAACTGCCATTTCCTCTTTGAATCCTCATATAACCACCTTCGCCCCATGTCTCGCCCCACGAGTTCCGGATCTTCCAGAACTTGGTTCCATCCTCGGTCGTCCCATACCCAACCACGACGACCGCGTGGTCCAGCTCCCCACTGCAATCTCCATTGAACACGCCGCTGCTATAGCTCTGGAACTCCGGCCCACTGGCAACGATTGCGACCGAGACTGGCTGTTGCACAACGGCCTTCAGGAGCTCGTCCTCACCGGGCGGCACATCTGCGAAATCCTTGATCTGCGCCGCATGTTGGGCCGCTTTTGTCGAGTTGCAAGTCCCGTCTTTCTCTTGGTACGGATATGTGTCCTCAGACGCAATTCCTTTGTTTTGAATTATGTACTGGAAAGCACTGTCGGGAAGACCGCCATTGCAACCATCGCTTTCGCTGTCGCAATCAATTAGTTGTTGCTCAGAGAGCACAGGCAGTTTACGGCTTGTGATCTGAGAGATTCCTTCTACTGCTGCTACTGCTGAGAATGCCCAACAAGATCCTACATTCATAAAATTTGTTGACATTATTAAGTATGAAGAATCACATTACTTCTCCCAATTTTGTTGCCATTGCTGTCTGACTTTTCAAATTAGGCAGGCTCCAAAAGGTATATCAAAATGGAAGTCAAAAGTTGATCTTGGATGCACGCAAGCTATTAAGATACTTACCACATCGGCCTTGGTCCTTGATCGGATTTACGGCACCTTTCTTTACCCAGTCAACGCTGTCAGGAACATCCCTAGTCAGATATCGGTGGCTCGACGGTGCCATTTTGGGGGACTTTGGTTGCTTTAATGCCAAGTATCCCGTATGACTCTGAATGAACTCCTTGTTGGTCAAGTCAGAAAATTGATTGAGGCCCATCTTGAAAGTACGATTTCCGGATGCATTGGAATCTTCAATGAACAGCAAGTTCTCCTTGAAAATAGCCTGGCGTTTCTCCTTCTCCTCTGGGTCCTTGTAGGTCCGACCATACTGGGCCATCCATTGCTCGTGCCGCCCGGCAATGGTGGATTCATGCAACGTGCGGACCGACATCACATGCCATGCCCAAGTGCTAAGAATTAGGACAAGGGAGATGATGGATTCGCTCTTGACAGAGAAACCCATTGCACAAGTGTAAGCCGGATGGTGTTTTTCTCAGTGTGTTACTCAGAAGTGAATGATGAAATACATGCACTGGGCCATATATATATACATGTATGTATAGGCTTGCTTGTGATAGCTGTACTCTATGATCAAGCCACGTAAAAATCTTCTTACGTGAATTTTAAGGTGGAAAATTTGGTTCCCAGTTCCGTATTCAATAAGGAGATACAAGCGACAAATCCATGCATGTCCGAACATGCGAAACTCTAGGGACAATCGTAGGGGCCACGAGTTGTCATGTTGCCTCAATCAACTCACAACTGGTCATTCGCCTCCATTAATCACCACCGCGAGGTCCTCTATGGAACCCGTAAATGCCAAATGGCATGATGTGCCGTTTTAAGCACTTCATTCTTTTGCTGTGAATGTTGGAGATAATTATCGAAACGAGGTTCTTACATTTATCTCTTGATCTCTCCTAGCTTGAGCAATTTTGTCATTCAAAACTGCTATATATATATATTGTTCTTCCAGCACAAATTGCGCTTTCCGGTAACAGATATCAATTTTTCGTCCTTGTTTAAATCAGCTATCATATTCTTTATTGCAACCATGATTAGTTACTATGTAAAGATGATAACGTTCCTAGTCAGCAATCTTATCTTTTGTATCTAATTTAAGATATTATTATTATTATTCCCGTATTTTCTCTGCTTGCTTTAAGCATCCTCAATCATCCCTAATTTAGGGTTCTTGTAATATCTTTACATATAGTCTGTACAAAAGAGATCAAATCAATGAAATACAAAACCTTCGATTTCTTCATGGTATTAGAGCCGCATTTGGTGTAATCTGCCCTACGACCCTCAAATCTCCTTCTCGTCTCATTCTTCATCGACTTTCTTCTTCACAAAGAAAATGTCGACAGACTCTAATCCATCATCTCAATCATCTTCATCCATCGCATCTCCCTCACTGGTTATCTCAAACATATCCAACTTGATACCCATCAAACTGAATAGCTCAAACTATCTTCTCTGGCGTTCTCTTTTCGAATCAATTCTCAAAGGTTACAACCTCATATCTTACATTGATGGAACCTCCCAAGCGCCTACTTCAACTAACGAAAATTACAAGACATGGATTGAAAAAGATCAGATGCTACTCTCCTGGATCAACGCTACTTTGTTTGAATCTGCACTTCCATATGTAGTTGGCGCTACATCTGCAAAAGCCGTGTGGGATGTCCTCGCTCGTCGCTATGCCTCTCTCACTCTTGCTCATGTAATGTCTCTGAAAAGACAATTACATCACCTCAAAAAGGGCAACCTCTCCATGCAAGAATATCTCCAACAATTCAAAACTTTAGCTGATAAACTCGCAATTTGCAGATCTCTAGTAAGTGATGATGATCTCCTAATTTGCATTCTCGATGGGTTGCCTGCTGCTTACCGCTCCTTTGCATCCTCTATTTGTGTTCGTGCTCATCAAACTTCCATCACTATTGAAGATTTACATAATCTCCTACTCTCTGAAGAACTGAGCATCACTAATGATTCAGTATCCAAAACTACTACTGCTTTCATTGCAAATCGACAACCTCGAACTCCTTCTCCTAGGCAAAACTCATTCACACCTCGTCCATATAGAGGTGGCACTGGTTATAGAGGACGTAGCAGGGGTCATTCCAATCAAGCCGGACTTCTCCCTACTCCATCATTTCGACCTCAAGGTCGTCAACTGAACACTGGCCGGCTGATTTGTCAGATCAGCAACAAACATGGCCATAGTGCCATTGATTGCTATCATCGCATGAACTATGCATACCACGGTCGCAATCCTCCTGAAAAACTCGCTGCCATGGTTATTGCACCACCTACTGATGATAGCACTTGGTATACAAATATTGGCGCCAGCCATCATATTACAGCCGATCTGGGTAATCTCTCTATCTCCGCTCCCTATAGTGGTTCTGATGAAGTTCAGGTTGGAAATGGCCAAGGTTTGTCTATTACTCATGTTGGTTCCACTTCTCTCTCACATCCCGCTTCCTCCATGCATTTGACTAATGTACTCTGCTGTCCTCTAGCATCTACCAATTTAATTTCAGTCAGTCGTTTTTCTAAAGACAATAATTGCTATTTTCTATTTGATGATTCTCAATTTTTTGTGAAGGACAAGTTAACGAAGCAAATTCTGCACCATGGTTGGACTGAGAATGGGCTTTATCCTATGCGGTTTCCCAAACCTTGCTTCAAACCTCAAGTTTCGTTTTCTTCTCGCATCAACTCCTCCACCTGGCATCATCGTCTTGGCCACCCTTCAGCAGCTATTCAAAATCTTATTTTTAAACAGCTTCAAATATCAAATAAGCGTGACAACTCTCTATGTTATGCATGTCAGTTAGGCAAAAGTTGCAAGTTATCCTTTTCGTTGTCTCACACGTGCACTCAATGTCCACTTGAACTGATTCATTGTGATGAATGGGGACCTGCCCCTGTGTCTTCTATTTCAAAATTCTCTTATTATGTATTGTTTGTTGATGACTTCTCTCGTTACAGCTGGATATTTCCTATGCGCCATAAATCTGATTTTTATGAAATTTTTATGGCTTTCAAACCGCAAGTCGAAAATCAATTTAACCGTCGAATCAAATTCTTCCGCCCGATGCTGGTGGCGAATTCACTAGTGATGCACTTGAATCTTATTTTCATACTCATGGCATTGGTCATCAATTTTCTTGCCCACATACACCTGAACAAAATGGTGTCGTTGAGCGAAAACATCGTCATGTGGTTGAAACTGGTCTTACCCTTTTAGCTCAAGCTGGTATGCCCTCTTGCTTTTGGTTTGAAGCCTTCAATACAGCTGTATATCTCATCAACCGCATGCCTATTATTTCTCAAATTTCCCCATATCAACAATTATTTCAACAAATTCCTGATTATTCTCATTTACGAGCCTTTGGATGCCTCTGTTATCCCTGGCTCCGTCCCTATTGTTCTAACAAATTGGAGTTCCGCTCTTCTTCGTGTTGTTTTCTAGGCTATAGTACCTCTCATAAAGGGTATCGCTGCTATGACATGCAAAATCACCGAGTTTACATATCTCGTCACGTCAAATTTGATGAATCTGTTTACCCGTTTATCACAAATTCTAACTCTCTGAAATCTCCTACCACTTTACCCTCACTTGGTCCTATCTCCATCTGGCTACCATCAACCTCCGCCCCCACGGATACCGCATGGGTTGTGTCACGCTCCGACCATCGAGCACGCGGCAACCCCTGTTCTCTTGCGGTCATTTGGTTTGCGACTCCCCAGGATCCGTCGCCGACCGTTATTTTTATCTTTTGATTAAATGCATGCGGAAGCGAAACACAATCCCCGGTCAAATACAAAAACAGGGATAGCAGGAAAACCCAACAAGAACACATCAAAAGTATCGCTTTATTAACTAACTAATTAACCCTAGGAAGTTTACAAGTACAAGCCCTTACCACGAGCATCTTCCTATCGAGCCAATGAAACTAACAGGCCAAGGTTAATCTACTCCCTTCAAAGACGGCCACGAGCCGTAACACGCGTCGATCCTCCATCCTATGGACCTGAAAAATGTTAACCACGACGGGTTGAGATAAACTCAGCAAGTCAAAGTCCTAAGCCTTGGTTAGGAACTTTGCTCGCCTTGGGAGCAATCTAACCATGCAACCTAGTTCCGACAAACAATACATACCACACCTCAAGCAGTATTATCAGACGACAGTTCAATAAGCAGATGCAAACACAAGCGACCCTACTTGGCCTTGGCACACGCAACCTGCATAAACTGTCATTTCGATCATCACGACATTAAGAGCATGCGAATAATCAAAGCATCTCACACAACTTTCTCATGTCTCACACCCACACATGCTCCGATTATTACGACCCCTCCTCCTGGGCCACGGCACAACCTTATGGTTGGCGGTTCCGGCTAAACCAGCTTCGTCCTCTTTACCTCGAGGCACGGCGACGTCAAGGGCTCACTCCCAAGACGGCATTCCCGAAGGAGCACAAGACTCGCCCACTACCGCAGTCCCGCTACTGACAGAGGCCCGGGACCCGCCCCCATACCGCGATCCCACATAGAACCCCTCCCTATCAGGCATCCGACCGAAGTCAGGCGACTCACTGGCCACGGCACAACCCCATAGGGATTGGCGGTCTTCCGGCAACGCCGGGCTCTCCTCTTAATGTGACCATGCAATACATCATCAAACAATCCATTTATATCTTTCCTCTGTCGTGAATGAAATATCACTCATGCTCATACGACATGCCATTTCAGATAACCACGCAATATGTCATGCGATCTCACTCGACAATTTCCAAAATTCAATTTCCAATCAGCATTCAATTACACACATTCCCTAACTCTTGGGAACAACTCAAGTCACAGTCTATAAATCAATTCCGACCAATCAACATCACGATACTCCAATACCCAACCACGTGTCTCAATATTTAATAATAAATAAACACACGTCTCAATATTCAATTATCCCAAAAATAATTATAAACTATAATTATACTCAAAAATACTCATTTAAGAAGCATGATATAGTCGATTGTTCCGATAAAATAATTCAAGTCCCACAAAATACTTATAATTATTTTTCAATCCCATAATTAATTATCCAACCCAAATAATTCCATTTAGTAAAACCCTTCTTCAATAAACCAATGAAATTTAATAAAATAGTACATAAATACTATTGACTTTGGAAAAATAGACCATAGTAATTTTCCCCCAAAATTACTCAATTAAAACAATTTCCAATAAATAATCACAATTAATTATTTTCTCCAAAAATAATTAATTTTCAGCAATGAATAGTAATAATAATATTACTATTAATAATTCGAAATTATAAATTAATTTAATTAATAATTCCGAAAATAATAAATAATAAATATTATTTATTCCAAAAATAATAATATTATTACTTATTAATATAAACCATGATTAACACTAAGCAAGCTTCATCAATCATATTAAAACAATAATAATCATCATTCAAAGCACTAATCCATAATTAAACTAATCAAACTACTCCTAAGCAAGATTAACCCCTAAATAAGGATTAGGAAATCGACTCACGGTTTAGCGATTCCGACGACACGAGCGCGACGGTGGTGGCGAGGGGAACGCCCGGGAACTTCCGGCGCGTCGGGACGAGGCGGCCCGGGGCCGGATCTCGGCCGAGGGCGGCTGTCCGCGCGGCAAAAAGCCGAGAAACGCAGGGACCAGCGGCTGTGGTGGTCCAAGGCCGGCTGGCGGGCAGTCCGGTGACTCCGGACGGCGGCCAATAGCTCCGGCGAGGCGGCGACAGCTCCGGCGATGGCTGGATAGAACCGGAAGAGGGAGAGAAGAGGCGGTCCAGCTAGCTCGGGGGATGGCAGCAGGTCGGGGGTGGCTCTGGCGCGGCGGAGGAGCTTGGGCACAGTCCCCCGGCGGGCCTACGGCGGTGACTGGCGGCGGCGGGCAGCGGCGAAGCTGCTGGCCGCTTCTCCTGGTCACGGCCGAAGAGCGGGAGGGGAAGAGAAGGCACGGCGACGACGGATGAGGGCGGCGGCGACCCGACGACCGGGCGGGGCGGCGGAGGACGGCAAAGCAAGGTGGCGGAGCTCGGGCGGTCTTTGGGTCGGCTCGGTTCGAACCGAACCGGGGTGAAAAAGAGAGAGAGAGAGCAGCGACGGAAAGCGGTAGGGCGGTGGCTCGCGGCGGCGGTCCGGCGTGCTCGGCAAGGCGGCCGGCGTTGCGGCGGCGGCGGCGCGACCAGATTTGGAGCGGATAGATAGCAGCACCGTCGGACAGAGGAGGGGGAAGAACGGTGCAGCTAGCTCGTGGGGCCGGCGAACGACGAGACCGGCGGACCGGCGGCGAGCTGACGGGATGGCGGAGCTGCGGCGGCGATGAGGTGGTTACTGGTCTCGCCGGCGAGGGAAACAAGGCAGCAGCAGCTCCGGCCGGAGAAGACAACAGAAAGAAGAAGGAGAAGAAGAAGTTGCAGGGAAGAGAGGGGCGATCGTGCAGGAGAAGAAAAGGAGGAGAGAGAGAGAGAGAGAGAGAGAGAGAACCGGTCAAAGGGATAAGAAAGAAAGAAAAGATAAGATGGGGCAAGTGGGGCTGCTGACAGGGGGAGGAAAACGTGGGGAAAAAGAGAGAAAATGGGGAGAGAGAAAGAGGGAGCGTGCGGAAGAGAGAGGGAGGGGACGCGCGGGAGAGAGGAAGAGAGAGAAAAGGAGAAAATCCTAAAATTTAAAAAAATCAAAAAGGCTTCTAGAAGGGGCGTACTTGGTCTAATTACCCCTGAAGCGCGATTCCCAAAAATCCGGTCCTAATCTCGGCCCATTAATCCAACTCGAGCAATTTCCAGGCTTACCGAAAATTTGGGATGTTACAGGTTGAGCCCACCATTAGCCTTGCCGACGGTGTTACCTCTGCTTCGCTAACTATAGATGAACCCCAATCTTCTCCTTTACCTCCCTCTATACCACACCCTCCCCCACCACCTCCCACCCGCACTCATCCCATGATCACACGTTCTCAACATGGTATTTTCAAACCAAAAACCTTTATTTCTCGTTATCCTATTGCTTTATCTTCTTCTCTTCCCTTGGAGCCGACATGTTACACTCAAGCTTCCAAATCACCTGAATGGCGAAAAGCTATGGATGAGGAATTTAATTCCTTACAAGAACAACACACTTGGTCTCTTGTGCCATTTAATCCAACCATGAACATCGTCGGCTGCAAATGGGTTTATTGGATAAAACAAAACCTAGATGGCACCATCAGTCGCTACAAAGCTCACCTCGTAGCAAAAGGATTTCACCAACAACCTGGCATTGACTTTGTGGACACTTTTAGTCATGTTGTAAAGCATACTACTATTCAGGTCATTCTCACGTTGGCAGTCACTTATGGATGGGCGATTCAACAACTTGATGTTGAATGTGCATTTTTACACGGCGATCTCCAAGAAACTGTATATATGGCTCAACCACTAGGCTATGTTGATCCTACTGCTCCTCATTTTGCTTGCTTAATGCACAAATCCATCTATGGTCTGCGGCAAGCACCTCGCGCTTGGTTTGAGAAATTCACAGCTTGGCTAGAAGACATTGGTTTTTCAACCACTATCTCAAATCCGTCCCTCTTCATTTATAGTCATGGCTCTACCATTATCTATCTCTTATCATATGTTGACGACATTATTTTAACAGGAAATGATTCCAAAGCTATGCCTGCTATTGTTGAGGAACTTCGCCACTCATTCAAGATAAAGAACTTAGGCCCTTTGACTTATTTCTTGGGCATTCAGCTTGTTCGATGAAACCTCCATCATATCTTCCTTAATCAGGCAAAGTATATTCATGACCTCTTATCTCGCACCAATATGTTGGACTGCAAGCCTGTTTCCAGCCCGGCTACCTCAAATAAACTCGGTCATTCAAGCAGTGACCCTGTCTCGGATCCTACACTGTATAGGAATGTTGTTGGAGCACTTCAATATGTTACTCTCAGTCGTCCTGACGTTAGCTATGCTATTAATCAGGCTTGTCAATTTCTCAAAGCACCCGAAGAACACCATTGGCGTGCTGTAAAGCGTATCCTTCACTATTTGGAAGGCACAATCTCTTATGGTATGCAGATTCAACCTGGTCCTATTTCTTTACATGCCTATTGTGACGCTGACTGGGCTGGCAGTCCCAATGATTGTCGCTCTACTAGTGGCTATTGTTTATTTCTTGGGACCAATCCTGTATCCTGGAGTGCAAAGAAGCAACCTACTGTTGCACGTTCTTCTACAGAGGCTGAGTATTGTTGTCTTGCTCAAACAGCTGCTAAAATTCAATGGCTCCTCTCTCTTCTCCAAGAATTACGAATCTCGCTCCCACGTGCTCCCGTGTTGTGGTGCGACAATATCTCTGCCATTGCTCTAACTCGGAATCCAATTTTTCATAGTCGCACTAAACACATTGAAATAGATTATCATTATGTTCGTGAATTGGTGGGTCGCCAGTTACTTGACATCCGTTACATCAACACCTATGATCAAATCGCGGACATCTTTACCAAAGGACTGTCATCAGCACGGGTTCATCTTTTACGGTCCAAGCTTCACATTGTTGACAATACTTCGCTTGCGGGAGGGTGATAACGTTCCTAGTCAGCAATCTTATCTCTTGTATCTAATTTAAGATATTATTGATATTATTCCCGTATTTTCTCTACTTGCCTTAAGCATCCTCAATCATCCCTAATTTAGGGTTCTTGTATATCTTTATATATAGTCTGTACAAAAGAGATCAAATCAATGAAATACAAAACCTTCGATTTCTTCAAAAGAGATATCACGTAACAGTTAATCCAAGGCACAACCCACGTTATTCTGTACCCATTTTCACTAAAGCAAAGTAATTATATTTAAAGCAAGAAATCAAGGTACGGACCCCGGAAGTGTCAAAACTTTGCACAGAGGGACACTTAAATGCCAAAATTTATAAAAGGTACACTTAAGTGCCAAAATCGGAGCGAAATGGATCACTTAAGTGCCAACAACGAGAAAATCCGGCCAAAATGCTGACGTTGCATTTTTCCGACAATATGGGGTCGAAACGGCATCATTTTTGTGGCTGACGTAGCGAAGTAAACACAAAACGACGTCATTTTGGGGGTTGATGTGGCCACAACACCTAAAACGACACCGTTTGGACTAATATTAATAAATATTAGTTAAATAATATTAAAAGAGCAAAATTATTAAAAAAAGGGGAGGGGGGAGTAGCCTGTCATCGCCGCTCCATCGCTGGTGGGGTCGCGGAGACGGATGGCGAGGATCGTCAATGCCTAGGCGTAGGTCGGCGACCCTCGCCGACTGGTGACGAGGGCCAGACGGCCCTCACCAGACACCGGGAGAGAGCTGCAACCCTCTCCCAGGTCTAGGCGAGGGTCAGCCGCCCTCGCCTCAGTGTCGCCTAGCGCCAATAGAAACTCAGCGGGGCTAGGCAACGTCGCTAGCGCTGGGGCGAGGGCCGGTGACCCTTGCCCAGGCCAGGGTGAAGGTAGCCGACCCTCGCCCAGATCTGGGAGAGGGTGGCACTCTCCCAGATCGAGGCGAGGGTCGCTAGCCCTCACCCAAGTGCCAGTAGTGCTGGGTGACACCAGGGCGAGGGTCGCCGACCCTTGCCCAAGCCAGGGCGAGGGCAGTCGACCCTTACCCACATCTGGGAGAGGGTCACCGCCCTCTCTCAACCCTCACCATCCGTTGCTGCTAATGGGGTGGTAGCGATTGGCAACTCCCCCTCCCCCTTTTTTTTTTTTAATAATTTTGCTCTTTTAATATTATTTAACGAATATTTATTAATATTAGTCAAAACGGCATCGTTTTAGGTGCTGTGGCCACATCAGCACCCAAAACGACGTCGTTTTAGGTTTACTTCGCCACGTCAGCCACAAAAACGACGCCGTTTCGACCTTATATCGCCGGAAAAATGCCACATTGGCATTTTGGCCAGATTTTCTCGCTATTGGCACTTAAGTGATCCTTGCTCCGATTTTGGCATTTAAGTATACATTTTGTAAGTTTTGGCACTTAATGTCCCTCCGTGCCAAGTTTTGGCACTTCCACTGTACTTATGCCGCAAGAAATCAAAAGTTTATTGCCGGCCATCATCCTTAACCGAACATTCAATCACCATTACTCAACTACATTGCGTAAAATTCATAGCTCCAAATGGAACTTCCACTTAAGAACAGAATGCTAGATCATTTATTTAATAACAATACAATTCTTGAAATAAACCATCTTTTATTCACATGGACAATGCTTACATGATGTAGAACATTCTCTCTAACAATGTAAAACATGTGTGGTATTCACTCTAACAAAGTAAATACAACAGAGGAGACACCCGGGCTATGTTCCTCCACTATTGTTCTTCACTTGACTCGAGCGCACCAAAGAATGGCGTGCATCTTTCAATATTCCTCGAATTCTCTTGGAGGCTCGAGCGAATTGTCATCGGTGAAGAGCGTAACCCTTTCGTTTGAAATTCAGCTCTTCATCAAATGCATGGACGAGCGCTGATTGCATCCACCGCGCACTTCCCCAACCAGGGTCTCTAGGCATCAGGCAATGTATCCAGCAAGATTACTTCTTTAGTAAACTAATTACAGCCTTCACTTTTCTAATATTCTTTCAAGAGATAACTCAAGTTAGCATGCTACACAAAACAATCATTCAGACCAATTCTGCAATTTCATCTGAAAATATGTCTATGATATCTTCCCTCTCTTTGGGCATTCTTTGGCAAGTTTTCATCTAATGATTGTGGGAACTATTCTAAAAGTCGAAAGAAAGAGTGATTTGATATTTAAATATTCTTTCACTCCTCTTTTTGCCTAGACAAATAGGAATTTAGAAAGATCCGAATAGAGAATCTTTTGCTTTAATACCATGTGAGATTTGACGGCATTGTTACTGATTAATTTAAAAACTTAAGTTGTTAGGTAGACGTGTGATTTAATATTTAAACAATAACATACTTCTTGTGCTTACTTTGTACCATCTTACTTGGTAGTTTATCCATACAACATGATAGAACATAAAGAAAAACTTTAAAGCAAGAATCATAGTAGTCTGATACACGAAGAGCATTTCACATATATTTTAGAAGGCAATATCTAAAATACATGCCACAAGCAAAGGAAGAAATATAATAATCAAATATTTTCATCTCATCTCACCATTCAAAGGCACAATAAATGAGATCATATTAAGGCTTCATTTGTTTTATGAAAAATGAATTATTAAAAAAATAATTTCTAAAAGATGATTGCTTGTATTGTTTAAAATGATTAGTTAATAGAAAATATTTCCATTATTGATAAAAACTTATGTCTAAATATTTTCATAGATGATAAAAAAAAAATTGATTCACTCATTTCTATGAGCAATACAATCATTAATTTTTAAGAAATTTTTTTCCAAATCAGTCATTGGACACACTCCGATGAATGATTTACATGTCCAAGTCAGCTACTGATACAAGTCTCTTACCACGTGTCAAAGTCCCATTAGTCAACACTTTGATGAAGTGGCGAACTTATCCCATGTGCAATGTCAAATGCGTGGCACTCCAAGTCAGATTACCATATGCGAAATGTTTGATTTCAGCTGATTCGACCGCTAACGTGACGATGGCACTGCTACATCATTATCGTCATCCAAAGTTTGTCATGCGAAATTCCGAAATTCATGAAATATTTTCACAAATCTCAATAAAATACAAATAATATGTCGTTGGAAAGGTTGTGTCATGCACTTTCGAATGTTATAGAATTGTTGCATGAACATTATTGTATGGAAAGGATATACATCTCGAAAGTTTTGGTATTTTCGAGTTGAGTTAATTTCATTGCTCTGGCTTGTTGCAGCCAAGGGAGCTTTCAAATAGAAATGGGTTTAGCTCGGGTCAAGCCCATTACAGGTGGCCCATGTCCAAAGCCCAATAAATCGCAAATATATTACCCTAGCATAATAATCATTGCATTTTTGTATGAGGTGTGAGTTCTTGAGACAAAGATGATCAAACATTCAACAAGAAATTGATTAGTATTTCCTAGGCATTAATATGTAGTCCTCCTTATAACTCAGTGGCTGGACAGTACCCTCTTACGAGCACACAACGATATTCAAAAACACATGAAATATAAATAGCAATACAAACAGCAATTTATGATCGCGTAACGCGTGTGCTGTATGTATGTATGTTTTACTTAGTACTCTCAAGCAATCGGATAAGAAGCTGTTGATGCGACTCTGCATATTCCTTCAGAACTACCACGGCCCCTTTGAATCCTGATGTAACCGCCTTCACCCCATGTCTCGCCCCATGAGTTCCTGATCTTCCAGAAGTCGGTTCCGTCCTTGCTTTTTCCGTACCCAACCACGACGACTGCATGGTCCAGCTGCTGGCCACAATCCGCATTGAACACGCCTTCATGATAGTTCTGAAACTCTTGGCAGCCCGATGAGATTATGACTGAGACCGGCTGGTGCGCAACTGCCTTCATGAGTTCATCCTCACCAGACGGGACATCCATGAAATTACTGATCTGTGCCGCGTGTTCTTCTGCCTTTTCTGCGTTGCAGGTCCCGTCCACTCCTTCGTATGGATAGCTATCCTCGGACGCAATTCCTCCATTTTGGATAATGTACTTGAAAGCATTGTCCGGGTAACCACCTCTGCAGCCGTAGCTTGTGGTATCACAATCTACTAGCTGTTGCTCGGAGAGCACAGGCAGTGCACCACTGGTGATACCCACGATTCCTTCCACTGCTGCAACGGTCGAGAATGCCCAGCAGGATCCTACATAATATTTGTTCATATTATAAGCATGTGAAATTACATTATTTCCATAATTTTGTTGCCATTGATGTTTGACTTTTCATTACAATATGGTGAGCATTTGTTCGGTACAATTGCGGCTGTGTAGTAGTTGTGTTACGCGGTGGTTGTGCTATGATGTGTTGTTACACATATTTTTAACCATGGAACCTCAAATTTGGGTGAAACAACATCCAAAAAGCTGTTATTAACTGCTACAGTTATCAAGAGTTTATCAAACCCATTATAAAAGATGGAGCACTTCTTTTCACAATTGAACCTGCCGAGAGAAAATTGTACTAGATAGGTTCAACGACACATATACAAACCGTGTAATGCCTACTTGTTTATTGAATAAAAAAAAATGGCGGATGCATAAATAATATTTGTACTTACCGCATTGGCCTTGGTCCTTAATCTGATTTACAACACCTTTCTCTACCCAGTCGATGTTATCAGGAACATCTCCAGTCGGATTTTGGTGGCTAAACGGTGTTGTTTTGGTAGGCTCAGATTGCTTGGGTGCCAAGTATCCAGTGTGGCTTTGGACGAACTACTCGTTGGTCAAGTCCGAGAATTGGTTAAGACCTAACTTGAAAGTCCGATTCCCGGACTTGTTGAAATCTTCGATGAACTGCAAGTTCTTTGCAAAAATCGCCTGGCGCTTTGCCTTCTCCTGTGGGTCATTGTAGGTCCGGCCGTATTGGGCCATCCATTGCTCATGCTGATCGGCATTGGTGGGATCCGTCAAAGTGCGGACCGACGTCGCATGCCACGCCCAGGCACCAAGAATTAGAGCAAGGGAGATGATGAGTTCACTCTTGAGCGTAAAAGACATTGCGTGAACTCTCTCTTGCGTGAATGTGTATACTTTTTCTTCTCAGTGTAATATTTTGAAGTGGATGTGATGAAATATCAGCGCAGGAGATGAATATATATATAGGCTGCTTCATAATCAGGCCAAACAAAAATTTTCTTACGTTAATTTTAAGGTTGGAAATTTGGCTCCCAATTCCATAATCACCGCAGAGATATAAGCGAAAATCCGTCCATGTCTGGAGGTGCGAAACTTTAGGGACAACCGTGGAGGGTACGAGTGATGTCGTTCATAGTCTACCACATGCAAGGCTTTGTCACATTTTGTCACTACATAGAGAAAGAGAGAGCTTTGAATAATCCATGTCAAGCATGTCGTGCGGCTTTCAGCACGCCACCGAGTTCCTTTATGCTGTGATTTTTGACGTAGATATGAGAATGAGGGCAACATATTGACATGTGATACTGCGTCTGCATATCACTTAATATTGTCCTAATGACCACAGTGGGTTTTTTCAATACCCTATCGGGAGATGATGCTTATCTTCCATGGAGACTGTGAGATTTTATAAGATCATTACCGATTGTTCTAAAAACTTAAACTGTCAGGATGAATATGTGATTTATTATTTATATATTCTAACATTGTCACTCAAGCTTAATTTAATATGTTGCCTAGTACTAATAATTAATTGGTGAAGTACATGGGAATAGAAAATATTCTAACTCAACTTCTAACTCTGATACTATGTGAGGTTTTTTAAATTTACTGTCAATTATTATAAAAATTTAAAATGTTAGATAAATGTATGATTTATATTTTCAAGGACTCTTCTAAAGCTACTGATCACAACCTAATTTCTCAAACATCATTAACTGAAATAAAAGTGGAGCCGCAGGTAACCTGGTTCTATGCTAGTGGGAGACACGTAAGGTGCAAGAGTCCACCTTGCTTCAACAAAGCAGAGAATTCGACTTTGAAACATAGTTACGCTAGTTTTAGCAAACGCCTGTTGACGGTATTTCTTCTCTTATAGGAAAATTCTTTCATGATATATTTTTATTTATTTATTTTAAACATGACAATTTAAAGTCGTCATGGATAAATGCATCAATAACACCCAGAGCCGGATCGGGTAAATAAAACAATCATTAATAGTAATTGAATAAATTATTTACACAAGTATAAGAAACAACCCAAGTCGTATAGGGGAAAATTTATACAAGGCCATATTATAATGCGCCGGATCAAGACGATCGTGAGCCAAACCAAAAGAATTTGAACAGTGTCAAAATAAGTTTCTTAAAAGGGTGAAAACCACAATAATTTAAATTGGTACACCTAAATTAATTTTTGAATCATCAAAAATTCCAAATTGATACACATGTATAAATTCACAAGCTATCAATTTTTCGATCTTAAAAAATTCTAAACTAGTACACTCATAACTTATATACCATTCCTCAGCTTCCATCAAATTTAAACGTGAAATTGCTAAGCTTGATAATAGCAAGTCTACATTGATATCCATTTGAGTTTAAAATAAATTCATCACATGTATACTTATTTAGAGCTTTCAGTAATCCAAAAATTAGTTTGAAATAAATTTATTAAGGTTAATACCATGAAAAAAACCCTAAACTATTATGCATGTGACAAATTTATCCCACATTAATTTTTTGACCACCAAAAACTCTAAATTAATATATTTGTGACAAATTTATCCTAAACGACCATAAAAAATCCCAAACTGATATACATATGACAAATTTATCTTAGATGACC
The DNA here is from genome assembly GCA_014182735.1 of Corymbia maculata. NCBI lineage: Eukaryota > Viridiplantae > Streptophyta > Magnoliopsida > Myrtales > Myrtaceae > Corymbia > Corymbia maculata. The sequence goes on along the minus strand of CM024686.1, from coordinate 18,711,221 downwards.
ACAAAAAGCCTCAAACTAGTACACTTGTAACAAATTTAACCCTAAACTAATTTTTTTACCATCAAAAACCTTAAATTAGTACATTTATGACAAATCTACCCTATGGTAAATTGAATTAATACTACAAAAAAAACCACAAAATTGATACAACTATGATAAATAAAGAGTAAAATCCCAAATTAGTACACCGGTCAACTATCACATGTCTCCAACTCATTAATTTGACAATAAAATTTAATGAAACTAACATAGGGAAAATTTGTCATTTTGGTATAACTCGGACTAATAGGCAATTTTGAAGATTCACATGTAATCGACTCACGCCAAATCACGTTCATGACATCCCGACACATGGATGTCCTTGACTATATGAAATTGCGAATGATAGATTCTTATTTCAAAGTATACGATTACCGAGGATCGATATAAGATCATTCACGGGCTCGATAACAGTAGGTTATCTCTGAAATTGGCTTGCATAACCATAGGATCGTCCTTACACAAATCTCACGATCAAGTTGTTTTCCCAAATCAAGTTCTTTAGTTGCACGAGTTTTGTCCTCATTAGCCTTTCCCCTCAAGATCAATATCTTAGGAATGATCAGTTGAGTGAGATCAACCAACAATGCATTGACGAAATTCACGTTCATTCATCCCTCAATGGACTCGAATTTTAGGACGTCACAATTATTTCCCTCTTACAAAAATTTCATTCTCGAAATTTGTAGATATAGACAAATTTTCAAAAATATGGGGGTACTGATGCTTCATTACTTCCTCACTTTCCCATGTAGCTCCCTCTATTCCGTGATGTTACTAGATCACCTTAACTAAGGTGATAGTCTTGTTTCGAAGCACTTTCTCTTTACGGTCCTTTATTCGTATCGGCATTTCCCTTAGTGAAATCGGCCTTCATAACCATAGGATCGTCTTTACGCAAGTCTCACGGTTGAGTCATTTTCGTAGGTCAAGTTCTTTAGTCGCATGAGTTCTGTCCTCATTAGCTTTTCCTCTCAAGGTCAATATCTCGGGAATGATTAGTTCTAAGTGAGATCAACTAACAATGTATTGATGAAATTCACGTTCATTTATCTCTCAATGAGCTCGAATTTCGGGACATCACAATTCTTCCCCCCTTACAAAAATTTTGTTCTCGAAATTTGCAGATACAGACAAATCTTCAAAAAAATGGGGGTGCTGATGCTTCATCACTTCCTCACTTTCCCATGTAACTCCCTTTGTTTTGTGATGTTGCCAGATCACCTTAACAAAGGTGATAATCTTGTTTTGAAGCACTTTCTTTTTATGATCTTCTATTCATATTGGCCTCTCCATGTATGACACTCTGTCATTTACGTCCAGTTCCTCAAAATTCAATACATGAGTCAGGTTCAGTCACACTTTCTCAACATGGACACGTGGAAAATATCATGTACTTGTGCCAGCTTCGGTGGCAACGCAAGACAATACGCTAAAACCCCAATCCTTTCCAAAATTTTAAAGGGTCCAACATACTTTGGACTTAACTTTCCCTTTTTGCCAAATCTGTAAGTACTCCTCATCAACGATACTTTCGAGAATACATGATCACCCACCTTAAACTCTAATAGTCTACGGCGCTTGTCTGCATAACTCTTTTGTCAACTCTAAGCTATCTTTAGGTTGTCTTTGATAACTTGAACTACATTCAAAGATTGTTGTACCAACTTTGGCCTCATGATCTTTTCGTTCACCAACCTCGTCCCAACATGTAATGTGCCATCGATTGCTCATGCTGCTCCGCAATGTTGGATTCATGCAATGTGCAGACCAACATTGCATGCCATGCCCAAGTGTTAAGAATTAGAACACGGGAGATGATGAATTCACTCTCGAGGAAAAAAACCATTGAACAATTATATGTGTGAGTGTGTTTCTCAGTGAATCACTCAGAAGTAGATGATGAGATACCTGCCCTGGATATGAATATATATAGTCTTGCTTGTCATGGCCGTACTCTACAAGCCATGCAAGAGATTTACGTTAATTGCGGAGACGAGAGTAACAAAGCCAAGCATGTCTGAGCATGCAAAACTTTAGAGAAAGTCGTGGAGAGCACGGGTGCTGTACTCTATTTCATCAGATTGCCTCCATCAACTCACACCGTGTCATTCTCCCTCAATAATCACCTCCGTGATTTCTTCAGTGGGATCCATGCCCGGCGAGCCGCGCCGTTTTGAGCACTCGATTTCATTTTTTGCCGTTTTAACCCCATTTTTCTGCCGTTTCAAGCACTCCAATCCTACATTTCTCCTTTTCCAACTGTCATGAAAATGAGGGCCATCATGATGGATTATGCACTATCCTTTGAGACATGCTTTCGCATGGAAACGAATGTTTACTGGTAAGTCTAGTCGACTAAGTGTAGGCATTTATCTACTATAATATTATTATATAATCCCACATTTAGTTTAATATTTTTTGTCCTAAAATAGGTGTCTATGGCGGTCATCCACAGCTGTCTCTGCAATACTGGGGCAAGGTGTAAACGGTGGTCGTCGACGCTCACATCGGCCAGCTAAGGTCGTGGCCAACCCTTTGGAATTTGGATCAACCCAGATTCATATCCGATCGTTTTAGGGCTGAAGTCATAAACAAATTCTACTACGAAGAATTGAACTTCTAAAGTTAAGGGCAATAACTATATAGTTGTTGTTTGAGATGGATTGATAATTCGATGTCCACCTACGTATCATGTGAGCTTTATTTGAATGAATGTCGTGGTTCAACAACTTCCTTAGCATTAATATGCATGTCATTCATATAAGAAATATAAAATCAATGTGTAGAAAAATAAGATGAAAATATTTTACCACAAAATTTATTATTTTCAAAACTCTTGAATTGTGATGTAATTAATCAGGAAACAATCTCTTTCCATCCTCTTCACAAACAATACCCTTTCCCAAATATAGATAAGAGTAGGATCCAAAACAGATTTCTTACTCTTATTAGGAAAACACTCAAATAGGAAACCGACTTAATCTATATTGGCTTGATATTTGAGCCAACTCATGACCACTACTTTGAATATCTGAAATTTGCTACTACTCTCCCATAACCCCTCAAGGGCTTAACTGCTATGACAACTTCCAAGTCCAAGGCTCACTTGAAATTCACTTTAACCATGAATCTCATTAGAACATTAAATCTACTTGCATCTTTAGTTGCTTTACAAAAATTTCCAACACAACCTCCCCAACCACAAAGAAAGCAAAAACATCATCGCATCCATATCTATCAGCAGATCAAACACATAACTTGTCAAACTTAGTAGCTATACCAAGGGCTGGCTTTACAAGCTCCACTTTGCTGCAAGAGTTTCTGGTTGAAACTTCACCTTGAGTTGTGTCGCTACCCGCCTCAAAATCGATCGATGTTGAGAGGGACAGAGTTTGGAGGTATTTACTCATGAGACGGTCCTCAGAGGGCAAGTTGTCAAATGTGGCTCGAACACATTATCAATGACAACTATATTCACTAAGTGGTCCATCAATCGTGAGTGTGGGCTTTGTCACCCCCCAACCCTCGAGCTCGCGGTAAGCCCTTCCCTTAGTCGATAGAAAGCAACGTCCCAAGACTTGTCGACGACCGTTCATTTTAATCTTTCATTATGCGTAAGTGGATGACGAACCATCCCCAGTCCAACAAACAATCAAATAATCAAATAGAGATAGAGGGATGAATAGTAAGAACGATAGCAACTACTCATTTATATAACTTCATTGGATTAACCAATGGATGATCGTTTTTCCGATTTACAAGCCCCACAAGAGGGGCCAATCCATCCTCTAAGCCAAACCAAAAAGAAACTAGGCTAATCCAGATATACAATATGAATCCTTAGGTTCAGCACCATCATCACTCGGACCCATCAAACTTAGGCTCCATCAAGTCGATCATTGAAGGAGCAGGGGCATAATTGTTCACTGCAGGTGCACTATTCTAGGGGTTTGCAAGTGGTTATACAATAACAAGTGAGATAAAATCTCAGCGAGTTCTTCCCCTAAGTCTCGGTTAGTACGCCAACTCAACCCGGGGTATTTATCCAGAACCACCTCTCACTCAACCCAACAACCCACAACCAACAAATAGCAAACCAAACAACAACCAGGGTCAACCAATAATTAATATTCAGTTCACCTGCAACCTTACTTGGTATGCCATACCCTACATGTCAAATCTCATATAATGCAAGCAAAGCACATGGCCGTTAGATGATATAATTTATCAATCACATGCAAGTTGTGTCACAAGCAATCTCACCTATCCATTGCCACACCTTGCACAACATCACGAGCTCTCTCCCATCAACAACATTCCCTAAGAAGTATGGGCCCGGCCTCAATTGCAACTCCATATCTAACCACTATTAGGCGAGCCAATGGTCACGGCACAACCTCGAAGGATTGGCTGTCATTCGGCTCAACCGGGCTATCAACTTTAATCTGACCATGCAACACATCAGCAAACAGTTCATTCTTATCTTTGTTTTTGCTTGGTCATAAATGCAACATTGCTCATGCTCATGCGATATACTATTGCAAATAACCCACGCAATATGTCATGCGATATCACTCGACAATTCCAAAATTCAATTCAATCGACATTCGATCACGTATTTTATCATTATTTAGGAGTATAATTAATAATCGGCACTTCAATAAATCACAACAATCAAGAACACATCAAATTAAGAAAAAGAATTGGCTTCCGCATGAATAGTACTGTGAATAGTAATTATGAACAGTAATTTTTCCGAATTTAATTAATTAAAACATTTAATTCATAAATTAAATAAAATATTAATTAAAACAACTAATCAAGCAATTAAGCTAAACAGGCTTAATTAATTACATAACTCACAATTAAGCACAATTAAGCAAGATTAAGCTAAGCTAATCTTAACCATCTATCTAACCACCAATCTTAGAGCTAATACAACTTAATTAAACCCTTTAAACCAAAATTACCACTTACTAAACTAACCCTAATCAAGTTTAGGCACTAATAAATGGTTAGTGGCTAAACTCACTTATTAAGCGGGCCAGCAAAATGAACAAGGCGGCGGGAACGAACCCAACACCTGGGGACCTCACCCACGACAATCCAACTCGATCTTGAGCTCAACACAGTAGCAACAAACTCAGATTCCCCATTGAACCTCTGAAAATAGCACTGCATAGGGGGAAAGTGGTTGGACAGAGCTAACCAAAACTCCGGCAAGTAGCTGGCCGGCGATCGTTGACACCTAGGGGTCGAGGGGGAACTGCCGGTGGCTGGGATAGGAGGTGGTTGGGTTGGAAAGGAAGGAAAATGGTTGAAATCGTGAAACAGAATAGCAGCGAGGCACTACAATGGTGATCCGGCGAGCAGCAACTTCCAGTTGACCAGCAACTCCGTTCAACGATCGGCCACTATGAACAGTACAAAATTTGTCTTCTGAACACTATGGTGGGTGGCATGAGCCATGATTCATATGGGAAGGGCATGAACAACTCGATTTTTCGGAGGAATGTCAGAAACAGAAGCAAAAGGAAATTAGAGAAACAAGGGGAGTGAGAGGTGCATTTTGTGAGGGCTGAAGGAGGAGGAGAGAGAGTGAAATGAGAGCTGGTCTTCAAGTCTCATTAAGGCCATTAAATGGCTTGCTTTAACTCCCAACCAAATGACATCATCTTCTCTCTCTTCTTTGTCTTTTCTTCAAAATATCGAAGGGAAAAATGGTTATTTCCACCTTGCACATTTTCCAATCTACCCTTGGGTTGAAAATGAAGGGCGGGCCTAAGAAACGGGGTAGAAAATGAATAGGAACGGGCTTGGGAATTTGTTGGACTCAAAACGGCTCAAGGTTAGACAACGAGCTTGGAAAAGTAAATGGTCGATTTGGTCCAATGGGCTCACTTGCTTGCTTGGGCCTTCCATAGTGGCTATCCCACCTTGGGCGTGAGGCCCACACTGATCTTGTTCAACCCACGTCCTCGTAGGCTCATTTCCTCGGTTCGTAAACCCCTTTTCGAAAAACTCGGCTCAACTGACACTATCGACTGTTGAAGAAGAATTGTCCAAAAGTCTATCTCGAACATTCCCGAAAATTCGAAGTCCAACATTAGATTCTCATGCCTTGTCAATTTCGCTAGAATGCCATTTTGGTATAACTCAGATTGATAGGCGACTTCGAGGATTCATGTGTAATCGATTCGTGTCAAATCACGTTCAAGACTTCTCAACCATAGACGTCCTTGACTACGTGAAATTGCGTAGGATAGATTTTTGTTTCAAAATACACGATTACCAAGGATTGACATAGGGTCGTTCGTGGGCTCAATAATAGTAAACGGAATCACCCGTCGTCCCATTATATTTTGTCCGCGAATCGACTTCTATTTGTCCATAGAATCGGCTTGTATATCTACAGGATCATCCTTACGCAAGTCTCATGGTCGAGTCGTTTTCCCATGTCAAGTTCTTTAGTCGCACGAGTAATCAGTTCTGAGTGAGATCAACTAACAATGCATTAACGAAATTCATGTTCATTTCTCCCTCAAAAGGCTTGAATTTCAGGATATTATAGGCTTTCCCAAGCGGAAGGATTTGTTTTATTATCTATGTTGATTAACAATCTAAGATAAGTTTTTGAGAGTCGCCACTAGCCTCAATTTACGGGCTGGCTAGAAAGCCCAATCAATGATTGAGAGAGGTTCCCTCGATTCCTATGTAACCAGAGCTCTAGAGTTTGGGAACTTGGATTACGCTAATTTCCACTAGCACCCAAAAGGGTACCTAACAGTCATCATGTTTTATCTGAGGTGCTTATTGTGTCTTGTTACTTTTTTAGTGCCATTCAAATGACGTGAGGTGATTATGTCTGGATGTCAATTTCATACCATTCTAATTCTAAGAAAATAAGAAAAGAAAGATAACTAATTTTAATTGAAATTGCAATGTGGAAAGTGAACATCCAAAGAAAGCTGTAAACTAACATGTAGTTCTAAAAAGTTACATGCGAAAGGAAAAGAGAGGAAAGGAACTTGTAACTCGATGGGTGTTTATACAAAGTAATAGAAAATCGAGATACATGTTAGGTACCAAATGAATAGTACAATAGATGGGTTAGAAAGGACATCAATCATCATTGTCTTTGGGGCCGCCTTTGTCACCAACCCTAATTCTAAGCTAATTCTAAATGAACAGTTCATAATGGAAACAAACAACGGTTCAAACAAAAGCACACAAATCATGATAAGGAGACAAATAGAAATCATCTTATCGAAGGATTAAGAATGGCCTCGGGATTAGCCTTTGGAAGTACGTGCATAAGGTAGCATGAAATGTTAGCCCCATTCATTTTAGACATGGTTGATGATCATTAATCATCATAAGTATTCACTTATAGTGACTAACGTCGTAACCCCTAAAGTTGAGTTCTAATGTGTATCTCTAAGATTACCCACATGCATGCATCGGGCTTGCGAGAGTAATTAACAACAACATGCATAGAGCTTGAAAATAAACACATGAACAGGTTTGAAGATCTTGTTTCTCATTCAATCAAGCAATAAGTGTACCGACACCAGTTTACTTCATTCATCAAGCATGCATCGATTACAATTTTAAGCGTCAAACATGCCTTCAATGGCCTTTTCATTTTCTGGGAATTTTTATGTTTAAAGTTCAAGAAATAACAATCAAAAGTTGTGAAGAAGCAAGGAACATACACATATTACAACCAAACAGAACAAGGGATCTAAAACACCTTGACAAGAAGCGAGCAATTGGACATGACCGATCAAGCAATCGACTTCACAAAAATTGCAGCATGTCAAGAATCCAATGTAGAACATTTTTTTCATGAAGACGACTTCTTAAAATGGGACTATGCATGGATTTATAAAAATCCAAGAATGCAATGAGGTGCATCTGAACAAAACAGGGCAACGGCAAATGGATGCAATCTTATGAGGATATGAACATGCTAACAATGCCAAAAATTCCTGAAATTTTCACATTATAGTCCTATGAATGACAAAGTTCATGAAAGGTCCGAGTTTTAGATCACAACAGAAAAATTCTATTACACGTGATCAAGCATGTATTCCGAATTTTGTGATTTTACAGATTATAGGGCAACTTTGTAAAAAGGGGAAAAGTGAGTCAATTGACATGCAAATGGCTTGATTTTGGTGTCATTAGAAATTTTAATAAATTTCCTAAGACTTCCTAAGAGATGACATGATCAATTAAGGTCATTTACCCATTCAATCATGGACATTTTCATGAACAATATTAAATTCAAGGTAGCAAGCACATGAACAAATTACATGTATTAACTCCCCTATATGACAAGGAAAAAGTGTAAGATAAATCATATAGGTCATGCATCAAATCACAAACAATTTTCATCGTGGATTCTAAGCCCTAATGCATTCACAAAGTATGGCATGGAAATGATGATTACAAGACATGAAATGGGCATGTTCATGATAACATAACCAAATTAGATAAAAACATGCAATGACAAGATGAAACAATGTTTGATTAACATGGCATAAGTGTCCTTAAGGTGACATTACAATGACATTCATGAGGTTTTCATGGACAAACAATCACAATCAAGCGCATGATTACACACAAATGTATACTTGAGTTTGTATAGGGAAGAGCAGAAATCAGGACAATTTTTAGGAAATTGACCTATTCAATGACATTTGAAAATCAAAAGAAAAATATATGTCATGACCAACACTCATATGAACAAATGTCTAGAAGAAATTGACTCAAAAGGAGTTTGAGAAAAATCACATTAAAATCAGCAATTTCAAAATTTCGGATTCTGGGATATGCAGACCAGCAAAACAGAGGACGTGTTAAAGGAGATTTAGCATAGTTGTGCTCATTGAAAAATTATGATAAAAGTATGTTATGACCAACATTCTTCTGCACAACTTTCATGAAGAACTTGAAGATAAATTCCTAACATAAAATTCAAAAGGAATTCATGAAACCGATACATGCAGTCAAGAACTCCAAAAATCTGTATAGGTGATGGTGATGTTGAAGCCATTCGTCTAAACATGATAATCTCAAAGATTTTTGAGAAAAACAAATTTTCTATATTAAATGTCATAAATTTTTTTCATGAAGGAATCATCTTGAAATTTCAATCACAAAAATTAGCAAACAATCATAGCAAAAGTGGGATCCATCACAGAACAATAGTAATCATAACTTATCACAAAACAATACGCATGACTTTGATAAGAATTTTCAGGTATCAAATGAAGGCTGATCGGAGCATTCTATGGCTTGTCGGAAATCTTATTGACTCTATTTTAAAAGTTGAAAGGCCTCAAACGCATTCAAATAACTTTTCAGGCTCAAACAAAGATGTTTCTCAAATCAATCTAATATGCCTACGGTTTTTACATAACATGTAAATATGCAAAATCACGCTTCAATCTTACCTTCAATCAACACAACATCACTAAATCTCATCATATAACATCTGAATCATGAATCTAAACATGAGATATAGACCTACGGTTTGAATCCTAGCCCCGGTCCACCTAACACGGCCTCGCTTCATTGGATTCGCATTTAGGAAGTTACCTTCGACTCCCACGGCGTTTCAATGTATTTCACCAGTAACGAGGATGTTGATCTTTGATTCTCCTACTCTAAACCCTTTTGAATTGAATGCTCTAGATCGCTTGAATGTGTTTTAGCGTTTCAGCCCATTCTTATCTCATCCTTTTGATGAGCAAACACAGCACTACCACAACACTCAAAGGTGAATGAATCAGTGATCTGGAATGACCAGACGTCTAGATATTTGCTCGGCTTTAGAATTCAATCTCATTGCTATGATCACAAAGATGAATCCAAGTAGTAGGACTCGTGATCCTCAAGTTCATCGGTGGATGCCTTGGCTGCAAACTCAAAGATCATGGTCACTTCTTTGTTGTTGCGATATGAAAGCATTTCTTCAACTTATTCTTTAATATAGTTGTTGGAAGAAATAGTCGGTGGAAGAAACAGCTTACCTCTTTGATGTGCAATAAAGAAATTACCCCAAGAACGTACGTTGAATCCCAAACGAATGATGAATGATACAACTTCACGTTGGTATGAATATAATCACGAGGAAAGTATTTGCATTTTACAGCGTTAATGCCAATTGTTTCTCAAATTAGATAATGGAGTCATTGAGTGTTTCCTTTTGATTGAGAATATTATGTTTTTCTCAATTGCATCATTAACAATTATTTTCAGAAGTTATCTTTTTATACTTCTCTTAAAAAAATAACCGCTCATATCCCTTCAAAGGGTACCTTTCTAAAACACTCTATTATGAGCAATAGATGTCTCTTGAACATAACCCATCATGAATGTACCAAAATATAACATCTCCCACTTGGACATGATGGATTTAGTAATGCTTTATCAAGGATATAATGCATTCAACATTCATCTATTTTAGAAACGATTCATATAGGCAAGAAAAATGTGTGACCAATGAGTACACTTGCACTTGGAAACTCTAATTATGCACCTGTTAGGAATAACATAATAGCTACAACCTCAAAAAGAGAATAAACAATCGATGCCTCAAAGTGCCTCGGACATATTTTGCTATATCAATCTAAGTATACATATCTCTTAAAGGTTATACTTGAATATTCTCAAAATACCATGTATTTACAAAAATATTTAAAAACACAAAAAGGCGATACAATTGGTCGACCAATAAATACATGTGATAGATGTAAAGTAACAATAATCTTCCTTCGCACTCATGTCTTTCTCCATTTCAGAGCAACTGCTTTCTTAGACACGTCCCGTAAAGTTATATATTTTCATGATCGCTAGTAACATGCTAAAGTAGTAACACTGATCCGTCACTTCGAGAACATAGTCAGAATTAACATAAGGCACTAAATGTGGTAAATTATAAATCATCTCAATGAGTCACATAATGAGTTACATGCTATAGCGGTAAATTTTACTAATCTCATTTATCGGTCGAATAAAGCATATGTAGTATGAATTACATGCTATAGCGGATTTCTCTTTCTAGAAGAGTGTATATCATTTGTTAAATATATCCACTATATGGATCTTAGCCTAAACATAGTCATATGCTTCTCATGTACTTATGTTTAGCTTGAGTGCTATATTAACTAACTTTCTATAGTGCCTAATTAAGTACTTGCATCCGGCTTCCTTCAAGCATACATGATTATGGGGCTATTATGTCCAGTCTTATTATACACAAATTACAAACCTCATCTTGATTCCAATCAAGACGACATAAAATTATATTATGTATTAAACTTACTCTTCTAGCATCTATAATACATAACGTCTTATCTCAACATGCTAATTTTAGCACTTGAGGCGATTGCTCGTGTGAGTGAGCCAATCAATGCTTATTGACATACATTTCAATGATATATGTGTGTATGTGTTAGTCTCATAATGAATTTATACTTGTTGATGAAACATCAATTCATTGAAAAATTATAAATAAATACAATACATAAATCCACATAGGCATAATACAATAATTCTCAATAATATTACATATAATATTTTACGTAACCCTAGAGACATCTTATGAGTCAAGAACACATTTCTAGGAATAGCCTTCGTGAATGGATCAGCAACCATCTTGTTAGTTGAAACATATTGTAGGATCACTTCCTTCTATGTTATTATATCTCTAATGAAGTTATTATTTATATCAATGTGCTTTGTCCTACCATGATACTTGAGATTTTTCACATAGGCAATGGTTGTTTGACTATCACAATGAACAGTCATGATCTTGTAGCCTCAGTGACAATGGCTAAATTTTTCAAAAAATGTTTTAGCCATACTGCTTCTTGCACCACGACAGAACATGTAATAAACTCTACTTCCATTGTAAATAAGGCCGTGCATGTTTGTTTCTTGCTATTCCGAAAAATTACGCCTTTTATTAACCAAGAATACATAACTAGACATTGACTTACACTCATCAAGGTCTCCTCTCCAATCGGTATCAGAGTAGCCTAATAAGCGCAAATCATTCCCTTGATAACGAAGTCGATAGTCTACGGTGCCTTTCAAGTGTTTCGGGATCCTCTTAACTACTTTCCAATGTGCTTGACCAAAATTTGATTGATATCAGCTCACTAATCCCACAACATGACATATATCAAGTCGAGCACACATCATAGCACATATCAAACTTCCGACCGCACTAGCATAAAGAACAGTTTCCACTCCTTTATTTTCCTCTAGATTCTTAGGACATATCTTAGTATATAGACCTTTGTCTTGCATGACAAGGGTATCGATATGATTACAATGCTACATATTGAAGTATTCAAGAATCTTCATTATATAAGATTCTTGTGACATAGCAAAGAGTTTCTTTGATCGATCTCTTTCAATCTTAACTCCCAATATATAAGCAATTTCTCTCATGTCTCTCATTTCAAAATTTGAGAATAACCATTATTTTATGGTCATAACCAAACCCTTGTTATTCGCAGCCAATAGAATTCTTCCATATAAAATGATAAAATTACAAGTTTATCCTCGGACCATTTCACATACACATAGTGATCTTCTTCGATAATCATGAACCCAAAAGAAGTAATATCTCGATGAAAATGAAAATACCACTATCTAGATGATTGTTTAAGGTCATATATTGAGCGATTAAGCTTACAAACTTTTTGCTATTGACTTTCAGCCACGAAGTCGATTGTTTCATATAGATATTTTCATCTACTTCTCCATTTAGAAATGATGTCATTATATCCATTTCATGTAATTCTAGGTCCAAATATGCAACAATGGCTAGGATAAGGCGTATAGAGGCAAACTTTATAATTGGTGAAAATGTTTCGTCATAACGTATACCTTCTTGTTTAGTATAACCTTTCGCCACAATGCGAGTTTTGTACTTTTCAATGAATCCATCTGTCTTTCGCTTAACCTTGAAAACCCATTTCTTTCCAATGGCCTTGCGATCAAATGGCAAATCAACCAAATCCCAGACGTGGTTTGTCCTCATAAATTCCATTTCGTCTTCCAAAACTTTTCTCCATTTTTCCATATTAAGGGATGAGAGAGCCTCTTGAACTGTCTTAGGCTCAGCATCGTCTTATAGAGCAATCATAAATGCTTCTCCTTTAATGTCAAAACGATGATGGAAATCACTTTTACTATTACTTTTGTGCAATTGAACTTCTCGTAAATTCAATTCACTAAGCAATGCAACACTCCCATTATACCTTGTATGTTGAGGTAAATTTTTATTTCCCTTAACAACATTAGTGGGTGTGTTATTAGGATCTTCCAATTCATATAATTGGAAATTCTTATTAATCTCACATTTACTAGGAAAATCGTTCTCCAAGAACGTGACATCTTGTGACACTATTTCAGTCATACTTCCATCAACTTGTTCACTTATGAATACATATCCTTTGAAGTGTTCAGAGTACCTAATAAAGATACATTGCTTTCCTCTTGTGCCTAATTTACCATATTTATAGGAAGGATCATGAACATATGCTGCATACCCCCAAAGTCGTAGATTACTTAAGTTTGGTTTCCTACCCACAATTCATAAAGGGTGAAACCAATTGACTTAGAGGGCACACGGTAAAGTATATAGGCAGCAATCAATAACGCATCTCCTCAATATTTAATAGGTAAATTTTCCTACACCATCATAGACTTAACCATTTCTAATAGAATTCTATTTTTTCTCTTAGTAACCCCATTTTGTTGCGGAGTACCAGGAATAGTCAATTGTCTTACAATTCCCTTTTCATCACAAAGAGCCTTAAATTGTTCATATAGATACTTATGTCCACGATCGAATCTCAATACCTTGATTGTTTTGTTCAACTAATTTTTAACCAAAGCTATATATTGTTTGAAGCAATCCAATGCTTCAGACTTAAGGGAGATTAGAAAAATATAACAAAAACGTGTGAAGTTATCTATAAAAGTTTGATAAAATAAGAGGCTCCATGCCTCGCCCTCACATTTAACAAACCACAAATGTTAGAATGTATGAGTTGCGATGGTAGTTCAACTCTAGTTCCTTTACTATATGGCTTTCTAGTTTTTTTTCCGGTTAAACAATGTTCACATATGGGTAGATCAACATTAGCGAGTGACCCTAAAAGAACTTCTTTTGCTAATCGTTTCATTTTTTGTAACTCAATGTGACCTAGTCTAGCATGCCAAGTACTTACATCAATTTCCACATTAGTAGTAGATGCAATTAAAGAAAAACAACCATCAACGTTAACATTATACGCATCATAGTTAATATCTAGTACCATGAAACCATCTAACACATAATCAAAACTGTAATAAACTATTCCAAATAAAATATCAACACAAGTACCATGGAAATTCAATACATAACCTAAGCTTAGAAGAACAACTACTTAAATCAAGTTTTATTGAATGTTCAAAGCATAGAGAACATCATGTAGGAATAGGTTTCGACTACCATGTAAGGTTAATTTACATGTGCCGATACCCTTCACTTCAACTCTTGAGTTGTTTCCAACATATATCCATCTTTTTCCAAGTTGTATTCGACGATACTTTATGAATGCTCCTCGATCTCTAGCTACGTGGTTTGTTGCTCTCGAGTCTATAGTCCACATAAAATGAGATTAAGCAAGCCTTACAGTGCTAGAAACAAAAGCATTACTTAAAGTGATGGAGTAATGTGATACCTCTTTCGGCTGAGTGCATTCATGAGCGAAGTAACCCAATTTACCATAATTATAGCACTTCATCTTAGCATCGTCCTTCTTCTCATCACGCTTCTCGCGTTGGAGGGCCATAGCTCTCTTGGATGCCTCATCAGCCTCCTTCTCTTTATTGTTGAATTATTGGTTCTTCTTGCGCTTGAAGCCCGAAATTTTGCGCGAACTCGATTTAGCAACATAAGCATGGGTAGAGTATTTTGAGGCCTCTAAACGCTCATCCTATAATTCCAAATGACGCGATATATTGTCAAAAGTAACGATGTTCTTATTATGCGTTGTATTGATTTTCATATGCTCCCACCTATTAGGAAGATACCTTATAACAGTTTGAACTTGTTGCTCATCGTAAAGGGTGTGATCTGCTGACTTCAGCTCACGAATCATGTTTGACATCTCACGAAGATATTGCCTCATCGTTAGATTTGGGTGCTTTCGGTATATGTTAAACTTGATAGTAAGTCTCCTTAATTTAGTGGCAGACATACCCCTAAACTTATCTTTCAAGGCAATCCAAATTGATTAAGCGTTGTCATAACCTTCAAACTCACACATGAGATCATCTTGCATGTAGCTTAGCAACGTGATGTGAGCAATGCTTTTCTCTTTTCCAAGCTTGGTAAGCTTCTTGATCTCTTTTGTGTTGAGCTGAAGTTCCATGCTTAGCTTCATTCATGGTGTAGTTGAGAGTTTCCAAAACCTCTTACCGCTCAAGGATATACTGAATCTTTTGATGTCAAATATCATAATTGTTACCGTTCAGCTTCTCACCCTTATTGAGGTTAGCCACAATGATCTTGGATGCTGAAGTCATAATCATTTGCTACTACACATGGACATAATAAACTCACACATGAGATCATCTTGCATGTAGCTTAGCAACGTGATGTGAGCAATGCTTTTCTCTTTTCCAAGCTTGGTAAGCTTCTTGATCTCTTTTGTGTTGAGCTGAAGTTCCATGCTTAGCTTCATTCATGGTGTAGTTGAGAGTTTCCAAAACCTCTTACCGCTCAAGGATATACTGAATCTTTTGATGTCAAATATCATAATTGTTACCGTTCAGCTTCTCACCCTTATTGAGGTTAGCCACAATGATCTTGGATGCTGAAGTCATAATCATTTGCTACTACACATGGACATAATAAATGCATAATCAACACTAACACAATTTTCACATAAACACATACATTTAATTTGCAACAAAAACAAACTAAATTAATGACAATTCAATAAAAAGGCACCAAAACAAAAGTTCACTATGTTCCCAATCAACTTCAGTATACGATTGTTTTATTATCATTAACTTATTTAATTTGCACAAATATTAAGTTCTAGGTGAGTACTCCTTCGAATTGTATCAACCTACGAACTCCTAATAAGAAAAAAAATAATTACATAACCTTATGTAATTGTCATATTTTCTATTAAATATTAAAAGGCATGGCATGATGTGGACCAACATACAAAATATAATCATACAACAACTCTAATCAATAACGAAATTCAAAACATATTGAATATTTCAAGGATCTCTTGCCATTGTTCAAGATTGTTTAGAACTAGGAAATTGCAAGTACATTAAACCATATATATGTTACCATCGAACCAAGCTCTACATAACTCATATATGATCATTTTCATGTAGGCTAGCTTTTGTATTTACAAACTCATAATAACATATAGATTAAAAGGAATAAACAATGCATATATACCCTAAAAATACATGTATTTGGAATTCTGTACATATTTTTATATCTTTAAAAGCCTCTAATATATAAACTAACTATACCACAATGTAGAGCACTTCATTACGAACGTGTGGACACCAAGAAGGCTCTAAATAATGCCTGCACGCACCCATGGCACGTGTAGCGTACAAGCGTGTCCTGTTTGGACTGCTAGACTGGTCCGACTGGTCCCAACATCATTTGATCAAACCAGTCAACTAGTTCATCGGTCAGACCGGTCAACCCAATCTGACCCGTTAACCAGTCAATTGGGTTGGGTGACATGTTGGGTTGGGTCAATGACGTCAACATACAATTACCAATGGTTTTGCTAACGTTAGCGTTGGCTCGGATGACGTGTGCGTGGAGCTCACGCGCTGGGCAGTCCCAACGCATGGGATGTGTGGTGCTCACGAGCTGTGGCTTCTGGCCATGCGTGTGGGCACGTCCGGTGTCTTCTGATGGCATGCCACCCACTGTTCTACTCGTCTCGATGAGATCTTTCATTTTGTGTAATCAAATCTCATATTTACCAAAAATAAATTGTTGAAATAGAACGGTGGTCTTCATCCTTCAAATCCGTTCTTCGCGTCCGGATTGTTTTCGATGATTCATGTTTCAATTTTTGAGAAATGAACATTCAGACGATATGAAGTTCATTTGTTCGATCCCCATATCAATCAACAAGTGAAAAAAATCACAAAAAAACAAGATAGAGATCATGACATAGGCTATGATACCAATGTTAGAAGAAATAGTCAGCAGAAAAAATGACTTACCTCTTTGATGTGTAATAAAGAAATTACCCCAGGAACATACGTTGAATTCTGAATGAACAATAAACGATAGGAGCTCACGTTGGTCCGAATACAATCACAAGGAAAGTATTTGCATTCCACAATGTTAATGCCAATTGTTTCTCAAAGTAGATAATGGAGTCTTTGAGAGTTTCCTTTTGATTGAGAGGGTTATGTTTTTCTCAATTGCGTTCATTAACAGTTATTTTCAGAAGTTATCATTTTATACTTCTCTTGAAAAAGTAACTGTTCATATCACTTCAAAGGATACCTCTCTAAAACACACTTTATCATAAGCAATAGGTGTCTCTTGGACATACCCTATCATAAACGTATCAAAATATAACAATAGTCAATGAAATAGAATCAACAAAAGCTGTTGAGGAAGAAATCCAAACACAGCAAATATAAAAACGAAAGCTGTGAAAACTTAGCTTCAATTTCATTGTAACAATCTAACAATGAAGAACTTTGACGCTGGTATCCGGATTCGATCAGATTTCAATTGTGGACACCTTCCTCGTTTTTCCCCTAATCAAATAATGAAGCTTGAATTCCGAGTTCCCCTTGTTAGTCTTGATAGTGAAAATCTATAAATATTTATCTTACCAAAAAAAAAAAAAAAAAAAACGATGAAGCTTGAGCGAGAGTTGATGAAGAGATATCTCCTTTCTTCTTCATATAAAGCCAAAATCCCCCCCGCTTCTCAATATCTTCAACCTTGTTCGGCCAGAGAGAGAATGAGTGGGCGGAGATCCATCTTCGCGAGAGAGTAAAAGCTAAGAAGAGGACTCGACAAGGGCTTGACAAGAACATCGACAGATCATCTAGATCAAGATGATTCGACTCCGAAATCTGCAGGTGTGCATCATCTTCAATGGAATGGTCGAACTCCTTATATTGAAGAAAAGAGAAACGATTGCTTGATGACAACTTCATGAAAAGAAGGACGAATCCTTGTGCATTCGTGAGGACCGATGAGAGAGATCTTCTGGAGATGATGGAGCTAGACCAATGAAGAAGATGAGTGAAGAAGATGGTGGAGAATCCCTGGAGATTGGTTGACTTCTGAGAGAACTCTGGCAAAGAGATTAGCGGAAATCCTCTCTGTCGCCAGAGAGAGAGAGAGAGAGAGAGAGAGAGAGAGAGTCAGTGGAAAAAAAAATTCTGTTAGAGAGAGAATCCCCACCAAAACTTGCAGCGATCCCCCACTTTTATCTTCTTCCTCGGCTTCTTCTTTTTTTCCTCCTAATGAGCGAAGAAGACACAGTTGGGCCTTTGCCTCTTCTTTCTCAGGCCCAGATTGCGGAGCCGAAAGAAAAGAAAGATAAAATGGGCTCCCAAGAGACATGAGAAATTGGGTCAGGAGAACGACGCTCTTAGTAGGTCAGAGGCTCACGAGCTAATGAAGCAAATGGGATTCTCAGCTGCCCTTGAGAAATGGGCCAATTCAAGTTGAATTGATTGGAATATGTTTTGCTCAAATTTCTAATTGACCAAATTAGACCGTTCCCAAGTGGACTAACAAAAATTGACCCCGCATTTGGATTTAACTCACGAAATCAAGTAAAATGGAAGTATTCATTCGCAAATCAATTAGGGGTCCAAATCCATTCTGCATGGGCAAAAATGTCAATTTACATTTCATTTTGCCTAATCTTGAAATTGATTGAACGAGTAAATGGGTAATTGTTTCTATATCAAATGTCGTAAAAAGAACTAGACCAAATTATAACTAGTTTAAAGATAATTTTAATTTTTGGTTGATCTCGAACCTAAAATCAAGAAATTTGGAAAATGAGGTTCTTAATTGATTTTCACAAAAAATTCTTGATGCTAAAGTTAAATTGAAGCTAAAAAACTGATCACTCAAGAGATATTAATTGAACAGGAGTGACTACTAAAGACTTTACGAATGTGCGATTCTTAAAGGCAACTCGTTAGTCTGAAACACACTAGAGTTGCAATTGATTGACTATCCAAATTCGGTTGTCGAGCTTTTCGGATATCGATATTAAATTATTGAATTTCAGCCTTATTAATTTCCGAAAATTACAATTTGTTTGGGAACTTCGAAAATTAGGGATCATTGGATCGATGAAGTAAACTCGACACTTCCCGTTGCGTATTTTCAGACCAAGGGTATTCGGAGAATTTCGGTCCCAAAAAGTGCACGTGGATGAAATTGCCCCAAGTTTATTTTGGATTAGAGGACAATTTTATTGGAAATTGCCTGTCCCCTCTATCTGACACACTCACTCACTCTCTCTCTCTCCTACATAGCCCCCACCCTCATGCACGTACGTTCTCCTCTCTCTCTCTCTCTCTCTCTCCTTCTTCTTCTTCTTCTTTTGCTTCTTCTTCTTCTTCTCAGTTGAACTCTTGCTACTGCTGCACTCCCCTTGCTGCTGCCGCCCCTTTCGTCTGCCGCCTTAGTCGTCGCCACAATGCTGGCCCGCTGCCGGAGCCCAACGAATGCCGAACCGGCCCGAGAACCAACCCTTCTCCTTCGTCGTTCCTCTGGTTTCACAACTGCCGCCTCTCCCTTTTTCCTCCGTCGTTACTTCGGTCGACGGCCACTACCTCCGCCGTAGGTTGGTCCAACCCTCCTGAACCACCACCAGCCGCCGATCTCCTCTTCTCCTTTGTCAGCCATGGCTGCGAGCTGCTGCGCCCCTTCCGCCTCAACCGTTGACCATCGCCGCCATAACACCGACCTCCTTTGTTGAGATGTCGGATTGCCTGGAGGTCGCCGCTAGCCACTGTGGGTCGCTGCCTCCGCCTAGCCCCGAAATAGCTAGGTTTCCCTCCTTCCTCTACCGGTTTCCTTCTCGACAGACCCTAGTTTGCCGACCACCTCCCAACGCCGCCTCGAGCTCGCCTCAACCGCCCAACCCGGCTTCTTGCATCCCGCATGGCAGGCCGATTGCCCAGCTCGGCCACGCTCTCTTCCTTTCGATTTCTTGTAGCAAACACTAAACTAGCATCCCACCGTCCCGCCTCGTCGCCGGAGCCGTCGGCCGCTCATTTGGAAGCGCTAGACCATCGTGAGCCTTATTGACAGCCGCCTAAGTCTACCCAAGTTCGCCCGAGCTACTGCCACCGCTCCCTCCTCCATTATTCTTCCTCTCCACTGTTGATTTGGCTGAACAGCCACCCTCCACTAGCCATCCGCCCCTGTCCGTAGGGGTGTCAATGGGTCGGGTCGGGTCGGGTCATGCTCGACCCGACCCGACCCTAATCGTAAAGGGTCATGCTCTGACCCGACCTGACCCGACCCGACCCGAAACGCATTTGACCCAAAAAAATCGGGTCGGGTCGGGTCAAGGCATATATCCATATGTACCGATCTCCTCAAGAACAATACCTGTTTCCAGGAAATTAAGACATTAACATTATGAGAAATTAAACAGCAAAAGAAATGATGATCTATCGAACATGAAGATAGGCCCTACCGGCGGGAAAGAAAACAAATCTTCCCCGAGTAGATAAGTAGAAAAACAAGGAAACCGGTATTGCCGGGTAGACAATCTAACATTCTTAATTTCCTTCGAAAACAACCTCAAGCTATCAAAGATTCTTAATTTTCACGCCGCCGATATAATAGCTGAGCATCCAAAGTATAAATACAAACAATGTGTAAAAGCTCGTGAAAGCGAATCCAAGTACACGTCTCTCATCCGAACTTATGAAAGTGAAAAGCACTCCGGTGAAGGCAAGATTCGAACGCATGTCAAGTCAGAAAGACAGCTCCATCCAAAATACATCATCTTCATAAGTTGTCTTGACCATGTAATCAATGTAACTAAAATTGTAATCTTAAGATGCACATACAAAAGGAAAAGAACCCACCATGGACAGGTTCTTGTGGATAAGAGTTCTTGTATTTACCATCACATTACTCACATCACTAACTCATGTATTCATGAATTGTCGACCATAAAAACAGAGGAAAGCGTCAACAAACAACAATCTTACTTGCTGGGAAAAGGTCTTCGAAAAGGCATTTTGATCAAGTACGACCAATTAACTACAAGCAAAAATCACCTATGTTGGGTCCCCGCACAAAGCACAAGCACCCCCTTCAAAGAATTCTCATCCTCCGGGACCAACCATCTATACCAAGGAGTGAACAGCAAAGCGACATTGCGACCAATCAATGGATCAATCGAGC
Source organism: Corymbia maculata (assembly GCA_014182735.1). Classification (NCBI taxonomy): domain Eukaryota; kingdom Viridiplantae; phylum Streptophyta; class Magnoliopsida; order Myrtales; family Myrtaceae; genus Corymbia; species Corymbia maculata. The sequence continues at coordinate 18,689,695 of CM024686.1, read as the reverse complement.
GTGCCTAGACCATAACCACCATCACCAACAGATTGTTAACTCCATGCCCAAAAAGCACACCCCAATCGCCCCACGTACGAATAATTTCCCACGACGGGATGCGAGAAACACCCGTAAAACTCAACCTTCCAACTACTAATCACCTATGTAAATAGAAGTTTCTTTTCCAGCTTGACATATTAGATGTGCAAATGACAAGCATATGGAAGACATCGGGAGAAGTACCTTTAAGGCCAGTTTTTCAAAGCATTGCTCCACGTTCTCTCTAGTTTTTGCACTACATTCTAGGAATAAGCAGCCAAGTTTATTCGCGAGAGCAGTTCCCTCCTCCGTACTCACAGCCTTTTCAGAATCCCGAAGGCACACAAAGTGAACAGATGGATAGTTAAAGATATACTTGCGTTGACTAATAGCATCTCCATATGAATATTGCAGATCAAGGCAAATGGAAAGCCATTTTTCTTCTCATGATTTATGCATAAATTCCATTGCAATACTCAAGTAAATCAAATACTGGAAAACTCTTCAAGAATTGGACTTACCCACGATGCAGAGTTGCAGCTCCTGAGGATGATGATGAGCTAATTCTCCCATGTCACCGATAAGAAAGAGAACCCTGAAGAGAGCGATGAGATATTATGAAAGCTGAGACGGCGTTAGAAGCAAAACCAAGGAGATTTCTACTCAGCGAAACGAGAGAGAACCGAAGAAGAAAAATTCCCAAAAGAAAGCGGGGCTAATTAATGTGCACGCAACACAAAAGCAGCCCAGGGCAAGGCAATCGAAATAAAACCATAACGGAAGCCCCAATTCGGCGAGGACCGAAGCGCACGCATGGACCCGGACGCACTAGGGATCAATCCCGGAGCCCATAATCGGGCACCTAAACCACCCAATACGAAGCCCTAAGGCCCCCGGGAACACCGATTCAGGAACCCAATTAGAAGCCCCGGCGACCGGACACCGCCGGAAAGTGAGGGGAGGGGGGAAAAAGAAGGCGGAACTGACCGGAAACCACCTCACTCGATTCTTCTGAACAAGACCACAAGCAGAGGACCAACCGCAACAAATCGCAAGCCGACGCTAAAGGGAGGACCAGTCGGTGGTCGGCGAAGGGAGGATCGGCGAAGGGAGGATGAAAAATGCACGGAGAGGTCTGCAGAGTGGTCTGCAGAAAAACGCACGAAGGAGAGGGCTTTCCTTCCTCTTTGTTTATTTTATCAAAAAACGCCCGAAGGGAGCCGGTGTCAAAAAGAAATGGGTCGACCCTTTTCGACCCGATTCTAAATGATACCGGCTCCATTCTTAGATAATATTTTGACCCGACCCGAAAATACCCTAAATTTAGGGTCGGGTCGGGCCGGACCGGATCGGGCCGGGTCGGCTCGGGCTTTTTTGACACCCCTACCTGTCCGATCGTCAGCGTCTATCCTAGCCACCTGGAATCGCTGCAGAGTCTCCTTCCCCTACGAATAAGCTTGGTTTGAACCGTTTAGCTGAGACCCGATTCCGAAACACTTGGTTTTGATGAATCGGAAGTGTCACTCATCCACCTCGCCTAGCCATTGTGCTAGTGCCGTTGGATTCGTCGTCGGGTAAGTTTACACTCTAATATTTCGATTAGTCCATTAAACTTATTTAGGGAGAGATTATGTTAAAGTTAATGTTAGTTAGGAGGTTGATTAAGATTAACTGTGGTTAGGAAGGTTTGATAGATTAGTTAATCGTAGTTAACTTTGACTATGTGGTTAATCATGCTTAAGGCTAATTAGCAGTGGTTAATTAGGATAATCAAGGATTAGGGGAATAATTTGGATTAGTAATATTTTATTAAAAAGAAATAATTTTTTTAATTATTATTTATGAAATTCGAAATAATTATTATTTATTAAATTCGAAGTTATTATTATTTATTAAATTCGAAATTATTATTATTTATTTTAATAATAATTAATTATAATTTAATGATGAATAGTGCTGTTTATTTATTATTAAATTATGAAAATTATTTGACGTGTTTGGTTTGTTAAAGCATGTTGGATTGCTGCTTGGATTAATCATGTGATTGGTTGAGATTATTGCATGCTTGATTGATTTGATAAGTTGTACATGTACGTATGCATACCGTTGTATAGTCTATAAAAAAGGCAAAACCTCGAGGTGTTGAGCGTACGTATGTCAAGCTTTATGAGAAAAATGAGAATAGTATGTTCTTTGATAAGGCATGAAAGCGAGATGGGTTTCGAAATAAATTGTGATCATGTACCATTCTTTCCTGCAATTTCTAAATGAAAGATGTGCAGTGATTTATTATGTTGAGCATGTATTATATTTGCATCGGCTAACATGCAGGATTAAAATGAACTATGGTAGTGTGCTCGTATGGTCACTTAATTGAACCCATCACCCCAGTGGTAGATTGGGGGACGAAGTCCGACTTGTCGAAAATCCCGATAGGTATCTGAATGCGGGTTGCACTAGAGGCCGGGCCTATGCTTCTTTAAGAATGCCATCTAAGCGGGAGATCCAAACGTAGCCGTGTCCCATGGGGAGGACAATGCCTGGTTTCGGACCAGTAGACCGCCAACCATAGGATTGTGCCGTGACCTAGGGGTTGTAATAATTGGAATGCGCATGAATGCAGGGGTGCATCAAAAATATGTCAACATGAGTTTTGTTTATGCATGAGTTGGTGGCATTGATTATGGTATGCCTAATGTAGGTAATGGCTAGGTAAGATCACCTATGATATGATTTGAGTGTGGTTGATTAATGCATTACTAAGAGTGCAATGTGCATTAATTGTGATATGCATGTGTGCTTATCATGCAGGATGTGGCATCATCAGGTAAGGTTGCTTGCGAGTTGCTTGCGAGTCGATTGCTTGTTGATGTTGTTCATGGAGTTACTGAATAGATTGAGTCATTGCCCGAGACATAGTATTGTTCTGCCATTGACCTGGATGAGGAATTGGACTGTGCCATAGGTACCCCGAGGCAAGTTGGTGTCTTAACCAAGGCTTAGGGCGAGAACTCATTGAAATTATTTCTCATGGTTATTATTTAATCAATTTCAAGTCTATGATATGGAAAACCGGTAGGTGGTGTGGTTCGTTATTGAGTTTTGGAAGAAGTAAATTAACCTTGGCCCTATTGGTTTTGTCGGCTCTATAGGAAGTTGTGCATTATAAGAGCCTACTTATGCAGACTCCTAAGGTTAATCAGAAGATAAATAAAAGGGTCTTGTTGATTGTATTTTAAGATTGACTTTTCTGACTATCTCGGTTTTTATTTTGTAAGGGGATTAATTATTGCTTCCGCATGCGTTCAACTAAAAGATAAAAACAATAGTCAGCAACGCGTTCTTGGACATCGCATTTAAATGACCACAAGTGAAAGGAGATCATTACGTGTTCAAGGGTCGGAGCGTGACAAAACATATGACCAAAATGAGTATCTATTTTTATTAGATTTTCCAAAAATTTATCGTAATCCTCAACTGAAAATGGACTTTCTCGTGTAATAGTCATTGAGCTACTATGAGAATAATAGCTTGTTAAGAATGGGCCCAACAATAATTTATAATAATTTGTTATTTGGTTTTATGTGGTCCAGACTAGACCATTATTATCATAATAGCTCAAATACTGTCACATAATTATTTCTCAATTAGAATTGAAAGTATGCTAAAATGATCATCAAAGTCAAATTAATGGGTAAAGCTTGTACATTGTTGAGCCACTTGTTGCACATGTTATGAGGTTTAGCCGCTTCTATTGATAGATAGATGGATAGATGCCAAGAGAGATAGATATGGTGGTATGCATTTTAGACAAAGAGAATTGTAGGTAAAACAAGTAATTGATTGTTGACACATAAATTTTGACCTAACGTGTGGCTATATTTGCAGGCTAGCTCAACCCTTAAGCAAAATCGGAAATTATGTTCAGCCTAATAAGGGACCATGAACCTCGCCCATAATATGAGGAAGGGGACAAATGAATTGCACACGTGAGGATAGAAAATTCGGAAGGAAATCAATTGGATACTAGGGGGTCACAATTTCCACAAAGAATCTTCTCTCCAATAAATTTCAGAGGAATTCATGGGATAAGATAGACAAAATGGAGGGAAGAAAACGAAAGCATTTGTGAAAAGTGTGGGTTGTGGAAACTTACAAAAGGAAGCTAATGAGCTAGAAAATAAGAGGGGATCAATCTAATTGGCTATGCAAGGAAGAATCAAGAGCCAAAATATCGGGTGAACAGGTAGGCAGGAAATTCGACAAAGGAAGGAATCAAGACGTGAAATAGGAAAGATTGAGCTGGCCACAAAATCGCGTACCAATTTGCAAACCATGAATTAAGGCAATGAGAAAAGGGAACTCAGAAAATTGCCTATAGAAAGAGATGCTTGGGGCCATTATAAAAGGAGGGGAGAAGAGCACGAGAGGAGGATCAATTTTCTCATAGCCTCCTTACAAGTACCACACTATATAGCTAAACAACGAGGACAGACACAAGACGAGAAAAGGAGCAATCCGTGATCTCATGATGATTGTACTTTGCGTATATATCTTTCGATTTTTCTCATGCAATCGGGTAAGAAGCTTGCGACGCGAGCCCACATAATCCTTGAGAACTTTCACCGCCTCTTTGAATCCTCATGTAACCGTTTTCGCCCCAGGTCTCGCCCCACGAGTTCCGGATTTTCCAGAACTTTCCGTCCTCGCTCGTCCCATACCCAACCACGACGACTGCATGGTCCAGCTCCTCCCCGCAATCCCCGTTGAACACCCCACCGCTATAGCTACGGAATTCCTGCCCACTTGCTGCGATTCCGATCGACACTGGCTGCTGCGCAACTGCCTTAAGGAGCTCGTCCTCACCAGGCTGCAAGTCAGCAAAACTCTTGATCTTTGCGGCCTGTTGGGCTGCTTCCGTGGAGTCGCAGGTCCCGTCCATCTCTTGGTATGGGTATGAATCCTCGGACGCAATTCCTTCGTTTTGAATGATGTACTGGAAAGCTTTGTCCCAAAGACCGCCCTCATAGCCATCGTTTTCAGTATCGCAGTCGATTAGTTGTTGCTCAAACAGCACCGGCAGTTTACCTCTTTTGATATGCGTGATTCCTTCGACTGCTGCGACTGCTAAGAATGCCCAACAGGATCCTGCATTCAGAAAAATTGTCGACATTGTAAGGCTCCGTTCGTTTCACGGAAAATGTTACTTTTTTGGAAAATATTTTCCAAGAAGTTATTTTCCAAGAAAACGTAATTATTTTCCGGTGTTCGGGTAAAACTTGATTTTGAAGTGGAAAATATTTTCCGCTGTTCGCTTGGGAAAATATTTTCCTTTATAAACTCTTTTTCAATAAATTTTTTTATTTTATTTTTTAAAATCGTTATTTATTATTTTTTAAAATAGATTATTAAATTATTTTTTTCTTTATTTTATGTTCTCCCCTTCCTTGGCCAGTCGCCGGCCATGCCTCAAGCTCACCTTGCTAGCAAGGCTCAAGGTTCGCCTACTTCTGGCGAGCTCGCATGATCAACTCACCGGCAAGGTGAGCTCAAAGCAATGAGGCTCGAGCCTCGCAGATCGACATCGCGAGTTATGCAGCTCCAATTCGGAAATTAGTTGAACTACCAGGAGGAAGAAGAAGCACAACGCCGTGCAAAACCTGAGTGAGGGAGATCAACCAATTAGGGCAAGCGATTGACTTTGTTCTACTTTAAAAAAGAGGGATTTGATTATTTTGAAGGGAGCAAAGAGAGGCAAGCACGGGGGCGCTGGGTTCATGAAGCGAGGGAAGAGAGGATTACAGTTTTTTATTTTAAAAATAGGTAAATTTGGAAATAAGTTTCCGTCTTGTGATGCTCGGGCGTCACTAATCTGGCAAGCTCAGCTTGCCTGTCATCGGTCACTAGCCGTTGCCGTGGCTGACGACCGGCCGAAAAAGAAAAACAGCAAAAAGAAAGACAGAAAAATAAAAAATAAAAAATCGATTTTATTAAAAAAATAACAAAAAAATCGATTTTATTAAAAAATAACAAAAAAATTCGAATTTATGAAAAAAATAATAAAAAATCTAAAAATAAAAGAAATAAAAGAAATAAGTGAGGACTAATGGAGAGTGTAAGATAAGAGAGAGTGAATGTGGAAAATATTTTCCACTTTTCAAAAGTGGAAAACATTTTCCCTCACTTTAGAAGATTTTTTTTCCTTCGTAGAAAATGTTTTCCCTAATGAATTCATTTTCTATGAAACGAACGTCAGAAAATCTGGAAAATGTTTTTCTGGAAGTTATTTTCCATGAAACGAACGGAGCCTAAGTATGTAGTATTTTTCCTAATTTTGTTACCATTGATATCCGACTTCAAAACATAGCTGGGCTCCCAGACTTATTTCTAAATAGAAGGCAAAATTGATCCCACAATTGAACGCATACAGGACGTTTAGATTCTCACTACATTGGCCTTGGTCCTTGATCGGATTTACGGCGCCTTTCTCCACCCAATCGATGCTCTCGGGAACATCCCCAGTTGGATATCGTTGGCTCAGCGAAGCATTTCTGGGGGACTTCAGCTGCTTAGATGCCAAGTATCCCGTGGGCCTCCGAACGAACTCATCATCGGTCAAATCTGAGAATTGATTGACGCCCAACTTGAAAGTCCGATTCCCAGATGCATTGAATTCTTCAATGAACCGCAAGTTTTTCTTGAAAATCGCTCGGTATTTCTCCTTCTCCTCTGGGTGCTTGTAGGTTCGACCGTATTGGGCCATCCATTGCTCGTGCTGCTCAGCAATGTTGGATTCATGCAATGTGCGGACCGACATCGCATGCCATGCCCAAGTGTTAAGAACTAGAACAAGGGAGATGATGAATTCACTCGAGGGAAAAAGCCATTGAACAATTATATGTGTGAGTGTGTTTCTCAGTGAATCACTCAGAAGTAGATGATGAGATACCTGCCCTGGACAAGAATATATATAGAGAGTCGTGCTTGTGATAGCCGTACTCTACAAGCCATGCGAAAGGTTTACGTTAATTGCGGAGATGAGAGTAACAAAGCCATGCATATCTGAACATGCAAAACTTTAGAGAGCCGTGGAGAGCTCGGGCGCTGTACTCTATTTTATCAGATTACCTCAATCAACTCACGCTGAGTCATTCTCCCTCAAATAATCACCTCCGTGATGTTTTCAGTGGGATTTATGCCTGGCAAGTCGTGCCGTTTTGAGTGTGCGACCTCTTTGTCGCGTCCCTCAATATCATCATGAGATCTTCTCAACTTGTTGCTGCCTTGTTCTATTCTGATGCATTTTGTTATTTTTTTTATTTCTATAAAATCATCTGTTGTTCTTTTGAGAAATTTTTCTCATGAAAGTTGTTATATATTGAAACCTTGATGTGTTGTAATTTTTGTCGATTCAATTACTTCATGGGTCATATCCAATTGCTTACTTTTTGTCGGGGTGTTATAGATTCCCCCATTTTGCTCTTTGCAATGTGCTCATATTCTAAAATGTTTAGAAAATGATGCGTGCAAAATTATTCTTCAATGTCTTCATGACTTTTAATTGTCATTCCTTGAAGTTTAAGCACAACAAATTTTCAAAAAAATAAAAAGACCATTGAATGAACATTCAATACTTGTGATTTTTGCTAAACACATGTTGAATGGATGAAGTGAACCGGTGTCAATACACTAATTATTTGATTGAATGAAAAGTAAGGTCTTTGGACCTACTAATGTGCTTATTTTCAAGTTCAATACATGTGATTGTTAATTACTTGCATAAACCCGATGCATGTTCAAAAGAAATCTTGGGATTACCTACTTTAGTGGTTTATGGCATTTGCCATGGTAAATGAACACTTACGATGGTTAATAATCATTAGCCATGTCTATTAAAAATAAATGGAGGAACATTTTATGACACGTTATCCATGCAATTCCAAAGGCCAACCCCGAGGCCATCTTGAATTGGTTGATGTCCATTTGTTTTCTTGACTTGTTTTGTTTGACTTTTACTTGGTTCAGTGTTTGTTTTAGATGTAACCCTTTCATTTAGCATTAGACAATAATTAGGATGAATGCAAGAAGGCAATATTGAAGACGAAGTTGGTCAATGTCCATTCCAGTCTTTCATTTAATACCCGACATATATCTTGGGTTTTCCATCATATTGTATAAAACTCAACGAGTTGCATGTTTTATTTCTTTCCTTTCTTTCATATGTTCTTTCCTTAGGATTGCATTTTAGAATTTACTACTTTTCTTGGTTGTTTACTTATCACATTGTAATTTCAATTCAAATTGTTTGCTTATTCTTTTCATTCTTTTGGAAAAGAATAGCATGAAACTAATATCCATGCGTCATCGCCATTTCATTTTGATGGCATGAAAAAGTAAAAAAGACACACATAATCACCTTAAGTAAAATGTGATGATTGTTAGGTACCAAGAGGGTGCTCATAGAAATATTAGCATAACCCAAATCCCCAAATCCTAGATCTCTAGTTGCGTAGAAATTGAGAGAACACTCTTGACTCTTGATTGGGCTTTCTAGCCGGCGCCCAAAATTGAGGCTAGTGGTGACTCTAAAACATTTATCTTAGGTTATAAATCAACCTAGATAATAAAATGAACCCATCATGTGAGGTATGGGTTTCATTGAGTACTCACCTTGGTTTAGCATACTTGAACAGATTGAATCGAAATGACGAAGTGATGCCATCTTTTGGCTGCTATGACCTCAGAGGGCAACCGTGGTTAAAAATACCCCTAAACCCATCTCTTACGTCTGATTTCCTCTTCTTGAGATGTGTCATGTGCATAGGAATGAGTCATGACACCTTATAGGCTTAGGAGAACTAGTGCTTATATAGACCTCAAACTCAATGGGTCGAGATTGGAAAGCTAGGTGATAATGCCTTCGATTGACATGGCTCGAGTGTGAGCTCGTGAGCAAATATCCCTAAACTCCGTTTCTCTCGACACCGACCGTTGCCGAGGGCAGGTTGCGACAAAGCCCAAGGGCCTGCTCATTCAAGATTGTGTGCCATAAACTTCAATATCATACTATATAACATGTTGGGCATGATTCTTGGCTCTTGGCTTGAACAAGAAGCCTAAAGCCTATTCCCATACCAAGCAAGACTTTGATCTAGCAAACCTCAATGTTGTACTAAGACCTTTTGGGCTTGAGCGATGCTTATAATGAATGAGACTAAGATTCGACATTTCTCAATGTCAATTGAAGGCTTTGTAGCCTTGGGCAATCCCTATGCCACACAAGACTTGAACTCGGCATATCTCAATACTAATTCTAAAGGCTCTTGGCTTAGACTGTCGCATCTTGATGTTGATTTCAAATCAAGCAAATCTTAACCTCACCCTAGGCGTGAGCACATACAAGCACACATCTAAAACATACACAAGGTCTTAATTCTATAATATATCATGAATGATCCTAAGTTCAAGGCTTTGCCTGATTGCCAAGTATCAAAGACCCTACACCAATACAAGACATGAATTCATTATGCCTTAATATCAAATCACATCTTACGGCTATTGGCGAACCTTGGCTTGCGTTGAATGCAAGCAACAAATGTTGGTATCATTCCGGTTGTGCAGGACTCAAGCACACGTTTAAGACCTTCAAGCTAGTAAATCATACACATGGTCGCCAATTCTACTCATGGCTTGTCAATAGAGTGCTACCTAAACTTAATGATAGAAATGACGTTACTAGGAAGAAGTGGAAAGCTCTACTTACCTAGACGAACCTTGAAAACTATAAGATGTAGCTCGATGGATGGGCAATGGTGCAAGGGCGAGAGAATGGGGAGAGAGGAGAGAGGACGTCTACAATAGAAGAGAGAGGAGGAGAGGAGTTAAATGGTAGAAATGGAAGAGAGGCTCTTCTTATTTATAGCCCTTGACTTTATCATCATGCATCCAAATAGCCCAATCATAGTTCTTGGAGTGGCATGCCTAAATAGTAGAGGGGTCACACCTAAATCGGAAAGGTGGCAAAACTAAATTCTACAGGAAACTTGATTCTTCTTTCATTGGTCTAGCTAAGACATGAATCACTTTGCATTTAATGAGGTATAATAATGTAGAGGACACTTAAACTTTATGACTCACCATCCACATTAAATATCTAGATTTGGTGCAATCATGAGTTTTAGATTTGTTCTCATCCTTGCCTTGCTCACCAACGCAAGTTAATAATCTAGAATCTTCTCTTTGGTCCAAAGATGGCACTCTAATGAGGCCAATGTGGTGCCTAAATCCGTAGGCTTTAAATGAGGATTTTGTGTGGCTTATTCCAATTAGTCCATGTGTGCGACGACTCATCGCCATAATCCCTAAGGAAAATTTCAAGCCATCATGACCAAATCTCTTCTTGGACACCTCATTTAGGGACTCACTATAATCATTAATAACAAGGATTCTAGAGAATTCCAAATTTTGTCCATTTCTCCCAAGAATATGGCAAGCATGAGAAAGTGACCATTTGAATTGATTATAGGGTTGAATGAGGGATCTTTAGATACACCCTAAATTAATAATTCCGCAAGGTTTGAGGTTCGGGATCGAAAGGCCATACATGGCAAAATCGCCTTAGTAGGCTAAGTCAGTCGTCCTTTGGTTGGTCCTGGGGTCGGCAGAATGGTCGGCCCATTAATCGGCCCTTGAGTTAGCACAGCTAGACCGCACAGGTATAAGACCAACCATCAGGTCGATCGCAAGGCCTATTGCCGTGATCAAGTCCCCTAACACAATCGTGGTCTGTCAGTCTATCCAAGGACTAGTTCAAGGTTTTCCATAGCCTAGCATCAAGCCGAGGCACAATCAAACCCTTGACTTAGTGACACGATTGTCGGATCAATTCCCAGACTCATTTTGATTGGGTCCCGAATCCACCCCGAGGCTCATGGTCAGTGCGTAACTGATCCACGACTAAACCTGCATGAACAATGACTAGTTCTCAACCATCGAGTAATTGAATGGGATTGATCAATTTATTATCGATAGACAGTTGCATTAGAACGATACATGATCGTCCATTATCGATTCATGACCGGGCGAAATCATCCCCCACTAGGCTATGACCGATCAGGACAGATCCATGATCTTCCGTTGATTTGTGACGACCAACAATCATCTCCTTGATGTCAATCACCACCACATGTGCAACCGGATTCTCTCTATCCTAGATGGCACGGGCAATATGATCACTAAACCTGACAAAGTCCAGCGGGTGTTTGTTTCCTACTTCCAAGATCTCTTGGCTCCGGCGAACACCACAGGGGGTAGAACCCTAGGCCCCGATAGGTACAACTCTGATTTTTTAAAAAGAAACTAGGATACAATTGGGCCCTTTATGGTAGAGGCGGTCTTGGACTTCTTTCATTCCGGCCATCTGCTTTGAGAGATTAATTGCACAATACTTGCTCTAGTGCCTAAAATACCAAACACTTCGTCAATTAATGATTTTCGGCCTATAGCTTGTCGTAATACCAAATGCATTACCAAGATCCTATCCAACAAAATTATTGCGGTCCTCCCTGACATCATCAGTCCTATCCAGATGGCCTTAGTTAGAGGTCAATGCATAACAGATAATATCCTCCTTGCTCAAGAGCCGTTTAGTGGGTTCCACTTAGATACCTACTTCCCAAAGTGTTCCATTAAAGTTGATTTATGGAAAGCGTATGATGTGTTGCATTGGGAATTTTTGAAGACAACCATTGCAGCTTTTGGGTTTCTAGTCCATTTCATTCAACTGATTATAGTATGTGTTCACACCCCTCAATTCTCTATTTCGATTAATGGAGAACTCTATGGCTTTTTCAATAGTGGGCGTGGACTACGGCAAGGCGACCCAGTCTCCCATTATCTTTTTACATTAGCCATGGAAGTACTCACAGGTATTCTAGAATCTCAAGCAAGCAAGCCTGAGTATCAGTTTTATTAGAGATGCAAGGCTCCTCGCCTTTCGCACCTATTTTTTGCGAATGATGTCTTCATCTTCAGTAAAGGAAACCCTACTTTGGTTTCTTGTATGAAAGAGGGGCTTAACACTTTCTCTCAATGGAGTGAATTGATTCCAAATAATAGCAAGAGTCAAGTGTTCCTGTCGAGTGGCTCGAAGGCAACTAGAAATCAGATTTTGCAAATCCTGAATTTCAAAATGGGGTCTCTCTCGGTCCGTTATCTGGGTGTCCCAATCATTACATCGTGTCTGAGCAAAGCGGACTGCAGTGCCCTAGTATGTTTACTTATGGCTAGAGTCCAATCTTGGACCCACCATTTTCTATCATCTGTGGGTAGATTACAACTTATTAGATCAATTCTACATGCTATACAAGTATATTGGGCGTCCATTTTTTGGCTCCCTTCCTCGATTGTTGAAAGGATAAAAAAAATTTGCCGGCAATTCCTATGGAAGGGCCCTGGTCTTGGCACAGGAGGGGCTAAAGTCTCTTGGAATGACGTGTGTCTCCCCAAACAAGAAGGAGGCATTGGAATTCGTAGAATCCGAGATAATAATAAAGTAGCTATGATCAAGCATATATGGATTCTCTTCACTAATAAGGAATCCCTCTGGTGCAAATGGATTCATGCCAACCATCTTGAAAGGAAGAACTTCTGGATCACCTCCCCCCCGTCATTTTGCTCATGGGCATAGTGGAAACTACCGGCACTAAGTGAGGAAGTTAGAGGACTTTTCAAGTGGAAGATTGGAGATGGTTTATCTACATCGCTTTGGTTTGACCCGTGGCTAGAGATGGGTCCCATTAATTCCATATTCACAGATTCTAGAATATATCAATCGGCTCTTCCTAGACACGCAAAGGTCGTTGAACTTTTCTCTCCTGATGGCCAAGACATAATACATGAGCTACTCTCATGGTAGGTCACGATTCCTACCCTAAATCAAATGGGGGACGTATTTACTTGGGTCACCCATCCATCTGGCAAGTTTTCCATTGTGTCTGCATGGTCAGTTTTCCGTAAGAGAGCTACGCCGGTCCCATGGGCATCCGTCATTTGGAACAAGGCTATTGCTCCTCGTCACCAATTCCTCCTTTGGACAATCTCTCGAAATCAACTACCAACTCAGGTTTATATTATGGCTTATGGTAGACTATCTCAGGTTCATTATGCTTTTTGCAATCCGAGGCCTAACTCTATTAACCACCTCTTTTTTGATTGTCACATGCCCAACTCCCTCGCTATTTTTTTGGCTGCAAAATGTAATCTCTCTTGGATCAACCAACCATAGCTAGAAAATATTCGGTGGGCTAGTGATACTCTATTGGGTTGTGGATTTTATTTTGACATCGCCAGGTTCTCTTTTGACGCTCTTTGCTATGTAATTTGGAAGACTAGGAATGACATCACATTCCGGTCCTCTCACCTCTACGTGCCTTTTATGAAACAACACCTTATCAAGGCAGTCAAGGATAAAGCTCTGGCTTTTAATACGGTTGTTGATTCCCCGAGAAATAGGAGATCACAACGTAGCTGGAGCATAGATCCCAACATTTTTGGTTAGGATAGTCAACGAGGGTTAGTGTTTGCCACTCCCTAATTTATGTTGTTGTACTCGTTATTTCCTTTTGTGATCTCGGTCCCCTCCACTCCAGTGACATGTTGTCCCGCTGAGTGTGTGTTGGTGCCGTGCCTCACCCCCCTGTATATTTTGTGGTTGAAAATCATATATAATACTTACCTTTACAAAAACAAAAACAAAAAACAATCATCTCCTTGATCAATCCTCCTGGCCGAACAACCATTTCATAGTTGAATGGTTCGGTTCCACTTGTATGGTCCCTGGATTGACGTACGGTCAATCCCTCCGTTAGTCCAAAGCCAAGTCCTTGATTGGACCATGACTAAGTCCTTGGTTCCATTCCGATTGACCAATCGGTTCCATTCCGATTGACCAATCGATCCGTGACCAGTCCTTTGGACAGTCGTGGTTGACTCTTGCCATTGACAAATTGGACTTATAGCCGTTCCTCATGGGGTCGGCATTGCGGATCTTATGGCTTCTAAAGACAATCCAAGGATAGCGGTGCGGGCGGTCCTCGTAGCAATATAGAGGAGAGTGGATCTGAGGCTTTGCTCGTTGGATTGATATTTGTTCCTTTGAACAAGTGAAACTTTAGGCTCTTTGGCATGGATGGAAGGGGTGTCAAAACAAGGGTATCTGCAATTTAATTATTAAAATGGATTTCCTGTCTATTGTTGGTATGCTCAATGACCACGAAGCAAAGCTATATATGTATAGTAGGTTTTTCTGAAGCAAATAGGCGAGAGTAATGGCTTGCCAACTAAGGAATTCTCCATGATGACACCTTAGCTTTTTCTCCACCCTTCTGGTTTGACCTCGTTTCTTTTGGGAGACAAGGTAGGACATTTTGATGTTAGGAAGGCTTATGTTTAATTTTTTTTTATTGTGAGCGCGTTGAGCCCTCTTTTGTAACAAGAAGAAAAAATATATAGTGCTATCTGGTTATAGTAATTGTTAGAATTGAGGATCATTGCTAGGTGATCTAAAATATAGTCTTATAGATTAAGGGTGATTTTATTATGAAGGTTACTAATAAAAGATAGGAAAATAGAAATAAAAATAATAAAAAAGCTCTAATGTTTTCATCTCCATGTCGGTTAGCCCCTTCGGGCGGGCGTGGGCTACTGTTGCTTCAACCATTTGATGTTTCCTTTGTTTTTACTTAAATGAATTCTCTGCAGCACTACCGTGGACAAGCCACTGCCTGCTGTATGCAAACCCTCAACCAATGAGCTCCCACCTCCAAACGTTGTCGGTGACTCCGTGACCCATCTCTGAGCTCGAAGCCGACCACCGTGCGCTTGGATTTGCCAAAGCCAGTTGCTCAATCTCTCCTTTTCCCCTCCCCTCCCCACTTCTGTACCGCTTCGGCAAAGGATCATCGGCAGTCATCGATGCTCGCAAAAGCAGCTAAGGTTGCCG
This sequence comes from Corymbia maculata, assembly GCA_014182735.1. Classification (NCBI taxonomy): domain Eukaryota; kingdom Viridiplantae; phylum Streptophyta; class Magnoliopsida; order Myrtales; family Myrtaceae; genus Corymbia; species Corymbia maculata. Next base: position 18,674,673 of record CM024686.1, on the reverse strand, counting down.
CCGACCACTCTAGTAGTTGTTATATTAAAATATTATTCCATATTGCTTGACAATGAATTTCATATGCTTTTTATATTCATGTGGTTTCTTTTCGATGAATCTTATATGCTTTTTCCATGTGTGTCCACTCCCATCAGTCAAATTCCATGTGCGCTTGACAAGAGATCCTGTATATTCTTTATAGCGATAAGTGCACTGGAAGTCTTAAAATTTATTAAGAAAGTGCAATTGAGTTCTAAAATTTTTTTAAAATTGTAATCAAGTCCTACAACTTGTCACAAGAGTGCAAACAAGTCCTAAAATTTTCAAAAAATTCAATCAAATCTTAAAATTTATTACAAAAGTGCAATCAAGTCCTAAAATATTAAAAAAACATTATCAATGAAGGAGTTTATTTAACCAATTTGATAATTTTTATGACTTGATTGCACTTTTTGAAAGTTTTAAGAGTTAGTTGCATTTTCGTAATAAGTTTTGGAACTTAATTACACTTTTTATAAGTTTTAGGATTTTCAATACACTCATTCTTTTTTATATTATGTATACTCTCTCTATCTAATAGCTTAAATCTTTAGGTTTGACTTTTTAATATGATCAACCTAAACCTAAGGTTTACCGATATGAAGCTCGTGTCTTGAACAAATTCTACTAGAAAGAATTGAACTCCCGAAGTCAAGGGAAGTAACCGTGCGTTTCAAAGCAAGAATTCATAGCTTTGCGCTATCCTGTCAGTCAGAATTCAAGTTCAAAGCAAGAATCTTATTTCTTTAATATGAGAAAGTAGAAATTAATACACAAACGGCACGATTGAAGAAGTTGTCCTTATTTAAAAAGGAAAAAGAAAAGAAAATCTCCGCTAAATAACTTATTTATTGGATAACTTAATAAGAAAAAAATTCAATAAGATTCCATACAACTGAACTTATCGATCCCGTCCGACCTCTCTCTCCCTTTTTATCTCTCTGCAGGGATAACTTAATAAGAAAAAAATTCAATAAGATTCCATACAAGTGACCTCCCGTATGAGGCAACCTCGTGGATCTATGGACTTTGCCCACGAAACAGAAAGAAAAAAGTACGGTGTGATGGTGATGATCACCGTGATGGGTGGTGGTAGTAGTGGCCGCAATGGTTTCATCATGGTGGTGGTGGTGGTCGAGGTGCTTCAACGGTAGGGAGCTTCTCTTGCTGTTGGTGATAGTGGTGGCCTTCTTCTTCTATGGTTGTGGTTGCCATGACTCTGGCAAAGGTATTCATTCTTAATCTGATCTTTTCGCCTAGTACTAAGGTGGTTATATTTAATTAGAGAGTTAAACAAAGGCCTGATAAGATTTGAACTCAAGCCCTACAGCTTTAATCCCATATGAGTTTTGGTACACCATCGCTAGCTATTCTAAAAGCTTAAATTGCAAGGCGAATGCATGATTTATTATATAAATAGTAACGATTATAATACCTCTCTTCTTAGGGTACAAGAATTTAGCTCTCTTAGAGAATTACAATCAGAATACAAGAAGTTTTGCTCAAGTGAAAGCTAAAGAGTATAATCAATCGAGAGAGAATATGAGTTATAAATTTCCACCAACTTCCACAACCACCTTTGATTTGCTTGAATAGCCCTCCGATCTTCAAAGTGACCGTTGAAAGCCATCTTGCTTATCCTAGAAAATAGAAGAATGTATCATGTCCTTTACTCCGTCTGTAACAGCAGATGCATCTGCACAAGGTCTCTCTACTCTTTTCACGCTTCTCGCTGAATTGACCAGTTGCCTTCCATACCCTGGTACTTCCGAACATATTGACATCTTCTAGTTCTACAGAGTTGTTTTGCTGATCCATCCATGCCTTAGCGAACCATCATTCTATGGCTTGTTCATCTTATGCACAGGTCCATTCAGCATTAGATACCATTTGTGACGGACCAGGCAACGGTGTGCGAGGAGGAGGGATGGCGGTGCGTCCGCGCCTCGGTTCTCGGACGTGTGCATGGGAGCCCAAGCGATGGTGTGCGAGGAGGAGGGATGGCGGTGCATTCCGCGCCTAGTCCTTGGATGTGCACAAGGGAGGGGGTCACATGTCTTGTCCCAAATCGCTTAGGGAGGGAGTCCTGGGCTAGTATATAAGGCTGGGATCCCTCTTCCCTGAATAACACGTTTTAAAGCCGTGCGGGCCTCGGCCCAAAGCGGACAATATTACTCATTGAGCCCCAGGTCCTTACATCATTCACATCCAATATCTTGTCACCTTCTACAAAAACATAGTACTACCATGCATTCAAGTTCAAACATCCTAATCCAGACTCCATCTACATATTGGCATGTGGTTCTATAAATAGGTTCTACACCACTAATGCACACATTAATAAAACTTATTATCTTGTCATCTTCAACACATCAAAAGGGATTTTCTCATTAATTCCCCCCTTTTTATGGTAACAGAATGATCTCTAAATTTCAATATGCAGATAAAGTCACACAATAAATGATTTTAAGTTTTGCTCATGTGTATAGAAAAATATATTTGCTACTATGCCTCAATGTTATAAGTTTGGATCAGGGCTTAATAAGCAAGCAACCTCCAATTTATAAGATTTTTAATGAATATGATAATTACATATCACGTAGAATCACTGAGCAATTATATAAGAGTATGTGTCAGCTTTGCCTAGTACAAAGATTACTTAGTCACATGAGATTCAACTGTGAGTGATTTATCATCTAAACAAATGGGGACATAAATAAGTTGAAATGCTTTTTATAAGAGCTCAAATTATGTCTTTTATGAATCTCTAAATGTTGTCCGCAAATATAAAATATTGGTACGAGTTGCCACCTTTTGCATATTCAACATTTTCGTCGGTGCTTCTGCAAACTTAGCAAATGATCAGAATTACTGCTTCTATAGGGATAATAGACTTTTCTAAGATGATTCCTTTTATACTATAATTCCACTTATCCTTATTTCAAGATGAGCCAACAAATTTTTACCCGGCACATAGCACCATCCCTTTCTATTGCCGGAGAAAGAGAGAGAATATATCATGAAATTTCGATGTTATTACAATGTTATTCCGACGTTACTGTCGGATTTACTCTCAATTATCATGAAATGGGAAGGAGAACTTAGAGCATAATATTTAGACGCCAACACTGCTTTTATGGATAGATAGAGGTATGCATTTAAACAAAGAGAATTGTAGGTAAAACAAGAAAGCAATTCATGATAAGAGAATTAATACGTAATCCTTCTCATAATATAGTGGCTACACAATATAGCTAAACAACGTGGACAGACACGTGAATATATAATTAGGAGATTAGGAGAAGCTATAGTCTCGCGATGCTTATATTTTGTGGATAAATTTTGATTATTCTCAAGCAATTGGATAAGAAGCTTGCGATGCGAGTCCGCACTTTCCTTTAGAACTGCCATTTCCTCTTTGAATTCTCATATAACCACCTTCGCCCCATGTCTCGCCCCACGAGTTCCGGATCTTCCAGAACTTTCCGTCCTCGCTCGTCCCATACCCAACCACGACGACCGCGTGGTCCAGCTCCCCACTGCAATCTCCATTGAACACGCCGCTGCTATAGCTCTGGAACTCCGGCCCACTGGCAACGATTGCGACCGAGACTGGCTGTTGCACAACGGCCTTCAGGAGCTCGTCCTCACCGGGCGGCACATCTGCGAAATCCTTGATCTGCGCCACATGTTGGGCCGCTTTTGTCGAGTTGCAAGTCCCGTCTTTCTCTTGGTACGGATATGTGTCCTCAGACGCAATTCCTTTGTTTTGAATTATGTACTGGAAAGCACTGTCGGGAAGACCGCCATTGCAACCAAAGCTTTCGCTGTCGCAATCAATTAGTTGTTGCTCGGAGAGCACAGGCAGTTTACGGCTTGTGATCTGAGAGATTCCTTCTACTGCTGCTACTGCTGAGAATGCCCAACAAGATCCTACATTCATAAAATTTGTTGACATTATTAAGTATGAAGAATCACATTACTTCTCCCAATTTTGTTGCCATTGCTGTCTGACTTTTCAAATTAGGCAGGCTCCAAAAGGTATATCAAAATGGAAGTCAAAAGTTGATCTTGGATGCACGCAAGCTATTAAGATACTTACCACATCGGCCTTGGTCCTTGATCGGATTTACGGCACCTTTCTTTACCCAGTCAACGCTGTCAGGAACATCCCTAGTCAGATATCGGTGGCTCGACGGTGCCATTTTGGGGGACTTTGGTTGCTTGGATGCCAAGTATCCCGTATGACTCTGAATGAACTCCTTGTTGGTCAAGTCAGAAAATTGATTGAGGCCCATCTTGAAAGTACGATTTCCGGATGCATTGGAATCTTCAATGAACAGCAAGTTCTCCTTGAAAATAGCCTGGCGTTTCTCCTTCTCCTCTGGGTCCTTGTAGCTCCGACCATACTGGGCCATCCATTGCTCGTGCCGCTCGGCAATGGTGGATTCATGCAACGTGCGGACCGACATCACATGCCATGCCCAAGTGCTAAGAATTAGGACAAGGGAGATGATGGATTCGCTCTTGACAGAGAAACCCATTGCACAAGTGTAAGCCGGATGGTGTTTTTCTCAGTGTGTTACTCAGAAGTGAATGATGAAATACATGCACTGGGCCATATATATATACATGTATGTATAGGCTTGCTTGTGATAGCTGTACTCTATGATCAAGCCACGTAAAAATCTTCTTACGTGAATTTTAAGGTGGAAAATTTGGTTCCCAGTTCCGTATTCAATAAGAAGATACAAGCGACAAATCCATGCATGTCCGAACATGCGAAACTCTAGGGACAATCGTAGGGGCCACGAGTTGTCATGTTGCCTCAATCAACTCACAACTGGTCATTCGCCTCCATTAATCACCACCGCGAGGTCCACTATGGAACCCGTAAATGCCAAATGGCATGATGTGCCGTTTTAAGCGCTTCATTCTTTTGCTGTGAATGTTGGAGATAATTATCGAAACGAGGTTCTTACATTTATCTCTTGATCTCTCCTAGCTTGAGCAATTTTGTCATTCAAAACTGATATATATATATTGTTCTTCCAGCACAAATTGCGCTTTCCGGTAACAGATATTCAATTTTTCGTCCTTGTTTAAATCAGCTATCATATTCTTTATTGCAACCATGATTAGTTACTATGTAAAGATGATAACGTTCCTAGTCAGCAATCTTATCTCTTGTATCTAATTTAAGATATTATTGATATTATTCCTGTATTTTCTCTGCTTGCCTTAAGCATCCTCAATCATCCCTAATTTAGGGTTCTTGTAATATCTTTATATATAGTCTATACAAAAGAGATCAAATCAATGAAATACAAAACCTTCGATTTCTTCATGGTATCAGAGCCACATTTGGTGTAATCTGCCCTACGACCCTCAAATCTCCTTCTCGTCTCATTCTTCATCGACTTTCTTCTTCACAAAGAAAATGTTGATAGACTCTAATCCATCATCTCAATCATCTTCATCCATCGCATCTCCCTCACTCGTTATCTCAAACATATCCAACTTGATACCCATCAAACTGAATAGCTCGAACTATCTTCTCTGGCGTTCTCTTTTTGAACCAATTCTCAAAGGTCACAACCTCATATCTTACATTGATGAAACCTCCCAAGCGCATGCTTCAACTGATGAAAATTACAAGATATGGATCGAAAAAGATCAGATGCTACTCTCCTGGATCAACGCTACTTTGTCTGAATCTGCACTTCCATATGTAGTTGGCGCTACATCTGCAAAAGCCGTGTGGGATGTCCTCGCTCGTCGCTATGCCTCTCTCACTCCTGCTCATGTAATGTCTCTGAAAAGACAATTACATCACCTCAAAAAGGGCAACCTCTCCATGCAAGAATATCTCCAACAATTCAAAATTTTAGCTGATAAACTCGCAATTTGCGGATCTCCAATAAGTGATGATGATCTCCTAATTTGCATTATCGATGGGTTGCCTGCTGCTTATCGCTCCTTTGCATCCTCTATTCGTGTACGTGCTCATCAAACTTCCATCACTATTGAAGATTTACATAATCTCCTACTCTCTGAAGAACTGAGCATCACTGATGATTCAGTATCCAAAACTACTACTGCTTTCATTGCAAATCGACAACCTCGAACTCCTTCTCCTGGGCAAAACTCATTCACACCTCGTCCGTATAGGGGTGGCACTGGTTATAGAGGACGTAGCAGGGGTCACTCCAATCAAGCCGAACTTCTCCCTACTCCATCATTTCGACCTCAAAGTCGTCAACTGAACACTGGCCGGCTGATTTGTCAGATTTGCAACAAACATGGCCATAGTGCCATTGATTGCTATCATTGCATGAACTATGCATACCACGGTCGCAATCCTCCTGAAAAACTTGCTGCCATGGTTATTGCACCACCTACTGATGATAGCACTTGGTATACTAATATTGGCACCAGCCATCATATTACAGCCGATCTGGGTAATCTCTTTATCTCCGCTCCCTATAGTGGTTCTGATGAAGTTCAGGTTGGAAATGGCCAAGGTTTGTCTATTACTCATGTTGGTTCCATTTCTCTCTCACATCCCGCTTCCTCCATGCATTTGACTAATGTACTCTGCTGTCCTCTAGCATCTACCAATTTAATTTCAGTCAGTCGTTTTTCTAAAGACAATAATTGCTATTTTCTATTTGATGATTCTCAATTTTTTGTAAAGGACAAGTTAACGAAGCAAATTCTGCACCACAGTTGGACTGAGAATGGGCTTTATCCTATGTGATTTCCCAAACCTTGCTTCAAACCTCAAGTTTCGTTTTCTTCTCGCATCAACTCCTCCACCTGGCATCATCGTCTTGGCCACCCTTCAGCAGCTATTCAAAATCTTATTTTTAAACAGCTTCAAATATCAAATAAGCGTACAACTCTCTATGTTCTGCATGTCAGTTAGGCAAAAGTTGCAAGTTACCCTTTTCGTTGTCTCACACGCGCACTCAATTTCCACTTGACTGATTCATTTTGATGTATGGGGACCTGCCCCTGTGTCTTCTATTTCAAAATTCTCTTATTATGTATTGTTTGTTGATGACTTCTCTCGTTACAGTTGGATATTTCTTATGCGCCATAAATCTGATTTTTATGAAATTTTTATGGCTTTCAAACCGCAAGTTGAAAATCAATTTAACCGTCGAATCAAATTCTTCCGCTCTGATGCTGGTGGTGAATTCACTAGTGATGCACTTGAATCTTATTTTCATACTCATGGCATTGGTCATCAATTTTCTTGCCCACATACACCTGAACAAAATGGTGTCGTTGAGTGAAAACATCGTCATGTGGTTAAAACTGGTCTCACCCTTTTAGCTCAAGCTGGTATGCCCTCTCGCTTTTGGTTTGAAGCCTTCAATACAGCTGTATATCTCATCAACCGCATGCCTACTATTTCTCAAATTTCCCCATATCAACAATTGTTTCAACAAATTCCTGATTATTCTCATTTACGAGCCTTTTGATGCCTCTGTTATCCCTGGCTCCATCCCTATTGTTCTAACAAATTGGAGTTCCGCTCTTCTTCATGTTGTTTTCTAGGCTATAGTACCTCTCATAAAGGGTATCGTTGCTATGACATGCAAAGTCACCGAGTTTACATATCTCGTCACGTCAAATTTGATGAATCTGTTTACCCGTTTATCACAAATTCTAACTCTCCGAAATCTCCTACCACTTTACCCTCACTTGGTCCTATCTCCATCTGGCTACCATCAACCTCCGGCCCCACGGATACCGCATGGGTTGAGCCCACCATTAGCCCTGCCGACGGTGTTACCTCTGCTTCGCTAACTATAGATGAACCCCAATCTTCTACTTTACCTCCCTCTATACCACACCCTCCCCCACCACCTCCCACCCGCACTCATCCCATGATCACACGTTCTCAACATGGTATTTTCAAACCAAAAACCTTTACTTCTCGTTATCCTATTGCTTTATCTTCTTCTCTTCCCTTGGAGCCGATATGTTACACTCAAGCTTCCAAATCACCTGAATGGCGAAAAGCTATGGATGAGGAATTTAATTCCTTACAAGAACAACACACTTGGTCTCTTGTGCCATTAAATCCAACCATGAACATCGTTGGCTGCAAATGGGTTTATCGGATAAAACAAAACCCATATGGCACCATCAGTCGCTACAAAGCTCACCTCGTAGCGAAAGGATTTCACCAACAACCTGGCATTGACTTTGTGGACACTTTTAGTCCTGTTGTAAAGCATACTACTATTCGGGTCATTCTCACGTTGGCAGTCACTTATGGATGGGCGATTCAACAACTTGATGTTGAATGTGCATTTTTACACGGCGATCTCCAGGAAACTATATATATGGCTCAACCACCAGGCTATGTTGATCCTACTGCTCCTCATTCTGCTTGCTTAATGCACAAATCCATCTATGGTCTGTGGCAAGCACCTCGCGCTTGGTTTGAGAAATTCACAGCTCGGCTAGAAGACATTGGTTTTTCAACCACTATCTCAGATCCGTCCCTCTTCATTTATAGTCATGGCTCTACCATTATCTATCTCTAATCATATGTTGATGACATTATTTTAACAGGAAATGATTCCAAGGTTATGTCTGCTATTGTTGAGGAACTTCGCCACTCATTCAAGATGAAGGACTTAGGCCCTTTGACTTATTTCTTGGGCATTCAGCTTGTTCGACGAAACCTCCATCATATCTTCTTTAATCAGGCAAAGTATATTTATGACCTCTTATCTCGCACCAATACGTTGGACTGCAAGCCTGTTTCCAGCCCGGCTACCTCAAATAAACTCGATCATTCAAGCAGTGACCCTGTCTCGAATCCTACACTATATAGGAATGTTGTTGGAGCACTTCAATATGTTACTCTTAGTCGTCCTGACGTTAGCTATGCTATTAATTAGGCTTGTCAATTTCTCAAAGCAGCCGAAGAACACCATTGGCGTGTTGTAAAGCGTATCCTTCACTATTTGAAAGGCACAATCTCTTATGGTATGCAGATTCAACCTGGTCCTATTTCTTTACATGCCTATTGTGACGCTGACTGGGCTGGCAATCCCGATGATTGTCGCTCTACTAGTGGCTATTGTTTATTTCTCGGGACCAATCCTGTATCCTGGAGTGCAAAGAAGCAACCTACTGTTGCACGTTCTTCTACAGAGGCCGAGTATCGTTGTCTTGCTCAAACAGCTGCTGAAATTCAATGGCTCCTCTCTCTTCTCCAAGAACTCACTCCCACGTGCTCCCGTGTTGTGGTGCGACAATATCTCTGCCATTGCTCTAACTTGGAATCCAATTTTTCATAGTCGCACTAAACACATTGAAATAGATTATCATTATGTTCGTGAATTGGTGGGTCGCCAGTTACTTGACATCCGTTACATCAACACCTATGATCAAATCGCGGACATCTTCACCAAAGGACTGTCATCAGCACGGGTTCATCTTTTACGGTCCATGCTTCACATTGTTGACAATACTTCGCTTGCGGGAGGGTGATAACGTTCCTATTCAGCAATCTTATCTCTTGCATCTAATTTAAGATATTATTGATATTATTCTCGTATTTTCTTTGCTTGCCTTAAGCATCCTCAATCATCCCTAATTTAGGGTTCTTGTAATATCTTTATATATAGTCTGTACAAAAGAGATCAAATCAATGAAATACAAAACCTTCGATTTCTTCAAAAGAGATATCACGAAACAGTTAATCCAAGGCACAACCCACGTTATTTTGTACCCATTTTCACTAAAGCAAAGTAATTATATCTAAAGCAAGAAATCGAGGTACGGACCCCGGGAGTGTCAAAACTTTGCACAGAGGGACACTTAAATGCCAAAACTTATAAAATGTACACTTAAGTGCCAAAATCGGAGCAAAATGGATCACTTAAGTGCCAACAACGAGAAAATCCGGCCAAAATGCTGACGTTGCATTTTTTCGACAATATGGGGTCGAAACGGCATCATTTTTGTGGCTGACGTAGCGAAGTAAACGCAAAATGACGTCATTTTGGGTGTTGATGTGGCCACAACACCTAAAACGACGCCGTTTGGACTAATATTAATAAATATTAGTTAAATAATATTAAAAGAGCAAAATTATTAAAACAAAGGGGAGGGGGGAGTAGCCTGTCGCCACCGCTCCATCGCTGGTGGGGTGGCGGAGACGGATGGCGAGGGTCGTCGATGCCTAGGCGCAGGTCGGCGACCCTCGCCGACCGGTGACGAGGGCCGGACGGCCCTCGCTAGACACCGGGAGAGAGCGACAACCCTCTCCTAGATCTAGGCGAGGGTCGGCCGCCCTCGCCTCAGCGTTGCCTAGCGCCAATAGAAACTCAGCGGGGCTAGGCAATGTCGCTAGCGCTGGGGCGAAGGCCGGTGACCCTTGCCCAGGCCAGGGTGAAGGCGGTCAACCCTCGCCCAGATTTGGGAGAGGGTGGCACTCTCCCAGATCGAGGCGAGGGTCACTAGCCCTCACCCCAGTGCCAGCAGTGCTGGGTCACACCGGGGCCAGGGTCGGCGACCCTCGCCCAAGCCAGGGCAAGGGCAGTCGACCCTCGCCCACATCTGAGAGAGGGTCACCGCCCTCTCTCGACCCTCACCGTCCGTTGCTGCTGATGGGGTGGTAGCGATTGGCAACTCCCCCTCCCCCTTTTTTTTTTTTTTTTTTAATAATTTTGCTCTTTTAATATTATTTAAAGAATATTTATTAATATTAGTCAAAACGGCATCGTTTTAGGTGCTGTGGCCACATCAACACCCAAAACGACGTCGTTTTGGGTTTACTTCTTCACGTCAGCCACAAAAACGACGCCGTTTCGACCCTATATCGCCAGAAAAATGCCACATTGGCATTTTGGCGAGATTTTCTCGCTATTGGCACTTAAGTGATCCCTTTTGCTCCGATTTTGGCACTTAAGTATACATTTTGTAAGTTTTGGCACTTATTGTCCCTCCGTGCCAAGTTTTGACACTCCCACTGTACTTATGCCACAATAAATCAAAAGTTTATTGCCGGCCATCATCCTTAACCGAACATTCAATCACCATTACTCAACTACATTGCGTAAAATTCATAGCTCCAAATGGAACTTCCACTTAAGAACAGAATGCTAGATCATTTATTTAATAACAATACAATTCTTGAAATAAACCATCTTTTATTCACATGGACAATGCTTACATGATGTAGAACATTCTCTCTAACAATGTAAAACATGTGTGGTATTCACTCTAACAAAGTAAATACAACAGAGGAGACACCCGGGCTATGTTCCTCCACTGTTGTTCTTCACTTGACTCGAGCGCACCAAAGAATAGCGTGCATCTTTCAATATTCCTCGAATTCTCTTGGAGGCTCGAGCGAATTGTCATCGGTGAAGAGCGTAACCCTTTCGTTTGAAATTCAGCTCTTCATCAAATGCATGGACGAGCGCTGATTGCATCCACCGCGCACTTCCCCAACCAGGGTCTCTAGGCATCAGGCAATGTATCCAGCAAGATTACTTCTTTAGTAAACTAATTACAGCCTTCACTTTTCTAATATTCTTTCAAGAGATAACTCAAGTTAGCATGCTACACAAAACAATCATTCAGACCAATTCTGCAATTTCATCTGAAAATATGTCTATGATATCTTCCCTCTCTTTGGGCATTCTTTGGCAAGTTTTCATCTAATGATTGTGGGAACTATTCTAAAAGTCGAAAGAAAGAGTGATTTGATATTTAAATATTCTTTCACTCCTCTTTTTGCCTAGACAAATAGGAATTTAGAAAGATCCGAATAGAGAATCTTTTGCTTTGATACCATGTGAGATTTGACGGCATTGTTACCGATTAATTTAAAAACTTAAGTTGTTAGGTAGACGTGTGATTTAATATTTAAACAATAACATACTTCTTGTGCTTACTTTGTACCATCTTACTTGGTAGTTTATCCATACAACATGATAGAACATAAAGAAAAACTTTAAAGCAAGAATCATAGTAGTCTCGATACACGAAGAGCATTTCACATATATTTTAGAAGGCAATATCTAAAATACATGCCACAAGCAAAGGAAGAAATATAATAATCAAATATTTTCATCTCATCTCACCATTCAAAGGCACAATAAATGAGATCATATTAAGGCTTCATTTGTTTTATGAAAAATGAATTATTCAAAAAATAATTTCTAAAAGATGATTGCTTGTATTGTTTAAAATGATTAGTTAATAGAAAATATTTCCATTATTGATAAAAACTTATGTCTAAATATTTTCACAGATGATAAAAAAAAAAATTGATTCACTCATTTCTATGAGCAACACAATCATTAATTTTTAAGAAATTTTTTTCCAAATCAGTCATTGGACACACTCTGATGAATGATTTACATGTCCAAGTCAGCTACTGATACAAGTCTCTTACCACGTGTCAAAGTCCCATTAGTCAACACTTTGATGAAGTGGCGAACTTATCCCATGTGCAATGTCAAATGCGTGGCACTCCAAGTCAGATTACCATATGCGAAATGTCTGATTTCAGCTGATTCGACCGCTAACGTGACGATGGCACTGCTACATCATTATCGTCATCCAAAGTTTGTCATGCAAAATTCCGAAATTCATGAAATATTTCACAAATCTCAATAAAATACAAATAATATGTCGTTGGAAAGGTTGTGTCATGCACTTTCGAATGTTATAGAATTGTTGCATGAACATTATTGTATGGAAAGGATATACATCTCGAAAGTTTTGATATTTTCGAGTTGAGTTAATTTCATTGCTCTGGCTTGTTGCAGCCAAGGGAGCTTTCAAATAGAAATGGGTTTAGCTCGGGTCAAGCCCATTACAGGTGGCCCATGTCCAAAGCCCAATAAATCGCAAATATATTACCCTAGCATAATAATCTTTGCATTTTTGTATGAGGTGTGAGTTCTTGAGACAAAGATGATCAAACATTCAACAAGAAATTGATTAGTATTTCCTAGGCATTAATATGTAGTCCTCCTTATAACTCAGTGGCTGGACAGTACCCTCTTACGAGCACACAACGATATTCAAAAACACATGAAATATAAATAGCAATACAAACAGCAATTTATGATCGCGTAACGCGTGTGCTGTATGTATGTATGTTTTACTTAGTACTCTCAAGCAATCGGATAAGAAGCTGTTGATGCGACTCTGCATATTCCTTCAGAACTACCACGGCCCCTTTGAATCCTGATGTAACCGCCTTCACCCCATGTCTCGCCCCATGAGTTCCTGATCTTCCAGAAGTCGGTTCCGTCCTTGCTTTTTCCGTACCCAACCACGACGACTGCATGGTCCAGCTGCTGGCCACAATCCGCATTGAACACGCCTTCATGATAGTTCTGAAACTCTTGGCAGCCCGATGAGATTATGACTGAGACCGGCTGGTGCGCAACTGCCTTCATGAGTTCATCCTCACCAGACGGGACATCCATGAAATTACTGATCTGTGCCGCGTGTTCTTCTGCCTTTTCTGCGTTGCAGGTCCCGTCCACTCCTTCGTATGGATAGCTATCCTCGGACGCAATTCCTCCATTTTGGATAATGTACTTGAAAGCATTGTCCGGGTAACCACCTCTGCAGCCGTAGCTTGTGGTATCACAATCTACTAGCTGTTGCTCGGAGAGCACAGGCAGTGCACCACTGGTGATACCCACGATTCCTTCCACTGCTGCAACGGTCGAGAATGCCCAGCAGGATCCTACATAATATTTGTTCATATTATAAGCATGTGAAATTACATTATTTCCATAATTTTGTTGCCATTGATGTTTGACTTTTCATTACAATATGGTGAGCATTTGTTCGGTACAATTGCGGCTGTGTAGTAGTTGTGTTACGCGGTGGTTGTGCTATGATGTGTTGTTACACATATTTTTAACCATGGAACCTCAAATTTGGGTGAAACAACATCCAAAAAGCTGTTATTAACTGCTACAGTTATCAAGAGTTTATCAAACCCATTATAAAAGATGGAGCACTTCTTTTCACAATTGAACCTGCCGAGAGAAAATTGTACTAGATAGGTTCAACGACACATATACAAACCGTGTAATGCCTACTTGTTTATTGAATAAAAAAAAAATGGCGGATGCATAAATAATATTTGTACTTACCGCATTGGCCTTGGTCCTTAATCTGATTTACAACACCTTTCTCTACCCAGTCGATGTTATCAGGAACATCTCCAGTCGGATTTTGGTGGCTAAACGGTGTTGTTTTGGTAGGCTCAGATTGCTTGGGTGCCAAGTATCCAGTGTGGCTTTGGACGAACTCCTCGTTGGTCAAGTCCGAGAATTGGTTGAGACCTAACTTGAAAGTCCGATTCCCGGACTTGTTGAAATCTTCGATGAACTGCAAGTTCTTTGCAAAAATCGCCTGGCGCTTTGCCTTCTCCTGTGGGTCATTGTAGGTCCGGCCGTATTGGGCCATCCATTGCTCATGCTGATCGGCATTGGTGGGATCCGTCAAAGTGCGGACCGACGTCGCATGCCACGCCCAGGCACCAAGAATTAGAGCAAGGGAGATGATGAGTTCACTCTTGAGCGTAATAGCCATTGCGTGAACTCTCTCTTGCGTGAATGTGTATACTTTTTCTTCTGAGTGTAATATTTTGAAGTGGATGTGATGAAATATCAGCGCAGGAGATGAATATATATAGGCTGCTTCATAATCAGGCCAAACAAAAATTTTCTTACGTTAATTTTAAGGTTGGAAATTTGGCTCCCAATTCCATAATCACCGCAGAGATATGAGCGACAAATCCGTCCATGTCTGGAGGTGCGAAACTTTAGGGACAACCGTGGAGGGTACGAGTGATGTCGTTCATAGTCTACCACATGCAAGGCTTTGTCACATTTTGTCACTACATAGAGAAAGAGAGAGCTCTGAATAATCCATGTCAAGCATGTCGTGCGGCTTTCAGCACGCCACCGAGTTCCCTTATGCTGTGATTTTTGACATAGATATGAGAATGAGGGCAACATATTGACATGTGATACTGCATCTGCATATCACTTAATATATGTCCTAATGACCACAGTGGGTTTTTTCAATACCCTATCGGGAGATGATGCTTATCTTCCATGGAGACTGTGAGATTTTATAAGATTATTACCGATTGTTCTAAAACTTTAAACTGTTAGGATGAATATGTGATTTATTATTTATATATTCTAACATTGTCACTCAAGCTTAATTTAATATATTGCCCAGTACTAATAATTAATTGGTGAAGTACATGGGAATTGAAAATATTCTAACTCAAAACTTCTAACTCTGATACTATGTGAGATTTTGTAAATTTACTGTCAATTATTATAAAAATTTAAAATGTTAGATAAATGTATGATTTATATTTTCAAGGACTCTTCTAAAGCTACTGATCACAACCTAATTTCTCAAACATCATTAACTGAAATAAAAGTGGAGCCGCAGGTAACCTGGTTCTATGCTAGTGGGAGACACGTAAGGTGCAAGAGTCCACCTTGCTTCAACAAAGCAGAGAATTCGACTTTGAAACATAGTTACGCTAGTTTTAGCAAACGCCTGTTGACGGTATTTCTTCTCTTATAGGAAAATTCTTTCATGATATATTTTTATTTATTTATTTTAAACATGACAATTTAAAGTCGTCGTGGATAAATGCATCGATAACACCCAAAGCCGGATCAGGTAAAATAAAACAATCATTAATAGTAATTGAATAAATTATTTACACAAGTATAAGAAACAACCCAAGTCGTATAGGGGAAAATTTATACAAGGCCATATTATAATGCGCCGGATCAAGACGATCGTGAGCCAAACCAAAAGAAATTGAACAGTGTCAAAATAAGTTTCTTAAAAGGGTGAAAACCACAATAATTTAAATTGGTACACCTAAATTAATTTTTGAATCATCAAAAATTCCAAATTGATACACATGTATAAATTCACAAGCTATCAATTTTTCGATCTTAAAAAATTCTAAACCAGTACACTCATGACTTATATACCATTCCTCAGCTTCCATCAAATTTAAACGTGAAATTGCTAAGCTTGATAATAGCAAGTCCACATTGATATCCATTTGAGTTTAAAATAAATTCATCACATGTATACTCATTTAGAGCTTTTAGTAATCCAAAAATTAGTTTGAAATAAATTTATTAAGGTTAATACCATGAAAAAAACCCTAAACTATTATACATGTGACAAATTTATCCCACACTAATTTTTTGATCACCAAAAACTCCAAACTAATATATTTGTGACAAATTTACCCTAAACAACCATAAAAAATCCCAAACTGATATACATATGACAAATTTACCTTAGATGACCACAAAAAGCCTCAAACTAGTACACTTGTAACAAATTTAACCCTAAACTAATTTTTTTACTATCAAAAACCTTAAATTAGTACATTTATGACAAATCTACCCTTTGGTAAATTGGATTAATACTACAAAAAAAAAACCACAAAATTGATACAACTATGATAAATAAAGAGTAAAATCCCAAATTAGTACACCGGTCAACTATCACATGTCTCCAACTCATTAATTTGACAATAAAATTTAATGAAACTAACATAGGGAAAATTTGCCATTTTGGTATAACTCGGACTAATAGGCGACTTTAAGGATTCACGTGTAACCAACTCATGCCAAATCACATTCACGACATCTCGACACATGGATGTCCTTTACTACATGAAATTGCAAATGATAGATTCTTATTTCAAAGTACACGATTACCAAGGATCGACATAAGATCATTCACGGGCTCGATAACAGTAAATGGAATAACTCGTCATATCTGAAATTGGCTTGCATAACCATAGGATCATCCTTATGCAAATCTCACGATCAAGTTGTTTTCCCAAATCAAGTTCTTTAGTTGCACGAGTTTGTCCTCATTAGCCTTTCCTCTCAAGGTCAGTATCTCAGGAATGATCAATTCTGAGTGAGATCAACCAACAATGCATTGACGAAATTCACGTTCATTCATCCCTCAATGGGCTCGAATTTTAGGACGTTACAATTTTTTCCCTCTTACAAAAATTTTGTTCTCGAAATTTGTAGATACAGACAAATTTTGAAAAAGATGGGGGTATCGATGCTTCATTACTTCCTCACTTTCCCATGTAGCTCCATCTGTTCCGTGATGTTACTAAATCACCTTAACTAAGGCGATAGTCTTATTTCGAAGCACTTTCTCTTTGCGGTCCTTTATTCGTATTAGCATTTCCCTTAGTGAAATTGGCCTTCATAACCATAGGATTGTTTTTACGCAAGTCTCACGGTTGAGTCATTTTCCTAGGTCAAGTTCTTTAGTCGCATGAGTTCTGTCCTCATTAGCTCTTCCTCTCAAGGTCAATATCTCGAGAATAATCAGTTTCAAGTGAGATCAACTAACAATGTATTGATTAAATTCACGTTCATTCATCCCTCAATAAGCTCGAATTTCGGGACATCACAATTCTTCCCCCCTTACAAAAATTTTGTTCTCGAAATTTGCAGATACAAACAAATCTTCAAAAAAATGGGGGTGCTAATGCTTCATCACTTCCTCACTTTCCCATGTAACTCCCTTTGTTCTGTGATGTTGCCAGATCATCTTAATTAAGGCGATAGTCTTGTTTTGAAGCACTTTCTTTTTATGATCCTCTATTCGTATCGGCCTCTCCATGTACGACACTCTATCATTTATGTGCAATTCCTCAAAATTCAATACATGAGTCAGGTTCGGTCACACTTTCTCAACATGGACACGTGGAAAATATCATGTATTTGTGCCAGCTTCGGTGGCAACGCAAGACAATATGCTAAAACCCCAATCCTTTCCAAAATTTTAAAGGGTCCAACATACTTTGGACTTAACTTTTCCTTTTTGCCAAATCTGTAAGTACTCCTCATCAGTGATACTTTCGAGAATACATGATCACCCACCTTAAACTCCAACAGTCTACGGCGCTTGTCTGCATAACTCTTTTGTCAACTCTAAGCTATCTTTAGGTTGTCTTTGATAACTTGAACTACATTCAAAGATTTCTGTACCAACTTTGGCCTCATGATCTTTTCGTTCACCAACCTCGTCCCAACATGTAATGTGCCATCCATTGCTCATGCTGCTCCGCAATGTTGGATTCATGCAATGTGCAGACCAACATTGCATGCCATGCCCAAGTGTTAAGAATTAGAACACGGGAGATGATGAATTCACTCTCGAGGAAAAAAACCATTGAACAATTATATGTGTGAGTGTGTTTCTCAGTGAATCACTCAGAAGTAGATGATGAGATACCTGCCCTGGATATGAATATATATAGTCTTGCTTGTCATGGCCGTACTCTACAAGCCATGCAAGAGATTTACGTTAATTGCGGAGACGAGAGTAACAAAGCCAAGCATGTCTGAGCATGCAAAACTTTAGAGAAAGTCGTGGAGAGCACGGGTGCTGTACTCTATTTCATCAGATTGCCTCCATCAACTCACACCGTGTCATTCTCCCTCAATAATCACCTCCGTGATTTCTTCAGTGGGATCCATGCCCGGCGAGCCGCGCCGTTTTGAGCACTCGATTTCATTTTTTGCCGTTTTAACCCCATTTTTCTGCCGTTTCAAGCACTCCAATCCTACATTTCTCCTTTTCCAACTGTCATGAAAATGAGGGCCATCATGATGGATTATGCACTATCCTTTGAGACATGCTTTCGCATGGAAACGAATGTTTACTGGTAAGTCTAGTCGACTAAGTGTAGGCATTTATCTACTATAATATTATTATATAATCCCACATTTAGTTTAATATTTTTTGTCCTAAAATAGGTGTCTATGGCGGTCATCCACAGCTGTCTCTGCAATACTGGGGCAAGGTGTAAACGGTGGTCGTCGACGCTCACATCGGCCAGCTAAGGTCGTGGCCAACCCTTTGGAATTTGGATCAACCCAGATTCATATCCGATCGTTTTAGGGCTCAAGTCATAAACAAATTCTACTACGAAGAATTGAACTTCTAAAGTTAAGGGCAATAACTATATAGTTGTTGTTTGAGATGGATTGATAATTCGATGTCCACCTACGTATCATGTGAGCTTTATTTGAATGAATGTCGTGGTTCAACAACTTCCTTAGCATTAATATGCATGTCATTCATATAAGAAATATAAAATCAATGTGTAGAAAAATAAGATGAAAATATTTTACCACAAAATTTATTATTTTCAAAACTCTTGAATTGTGATGTAATTAATCAGGAAACAATCTCTTTCCATCCTCTTCACAAACAATACCCTTTCCCAAATATAGATAAGAGTAGGATCCAAAACAGATTTCTTACTCTTATTAGGAAAACACTCAAATAGGAAACCGACTTAATCTATATTGGCTTGACATTTGAGCCAACTCATGACCACTACTTTGAATATCTGAAATTCGCTACTACTCTCCCATAACCCCTCAAGGGCTTAAGCGCTATGACAACTTCCAAGTCCAAGGCTCACTTGAAATTCACTATAACCATGAATCTCATTAGAACATTAAATCTACTTGCATCTTTAGTTGCTTTACAAAAATTTCCAACACAACCTCCCCAACCACAAAGAAAGCAAAAACATCATCGCATCCATATCTATCAGCAGATCAAACACATAACTTGTCAAACTTAGTAGCCATAGCAAGGGCTGGCTTTACAAGCTCCACTTTGCTACAAGAGTTTCTGGTTGAAACTTCACCTTGAGTTGTGTCGCTACCCGCCTCAAAATCGGTCGATGTTGAGAGGGACAGAGTTTGGAGGTATTTACTCATGAGACGGTCCTCAGAGGGCAAGTTGTCAAATGTGGCTCGAACACATTATCAATGACAACTATATTCACTAAGTGGTCCATCAATCGTGAGTGTGGGCTTTGTCACCCCCCGACCCTCGAGCTTGCGGTAAGCCCTTCCCTTGGTCAATAGAAAGCAACGTCCCAAGACTTGTCGACGACCGTTCATTTTAATCTTTCATTATGCATATGTGGAAGACGAACCATCCCCAGTCCAACAAACAATCAAATAATCAAATAGGGATAGAGGGATGAATAGTAAGAACGATAGCAACTACTCATTTATATAACTTCATTGGATTAACCAATGGATGATCATTTTTCCGATTTACAAGCCCCACAAGAGGGGCCAATCCATCCTCTAAGCCAAAACAAAAAGAAACTAGGCTAATCCAGATATACAATATGAATCCTTAGGTTCAGCACCATCATCACTCGGACCCATTAGACTTAGGCTCCATCGAGTCAATCATTGAAGGAGCGGGGGCATAATTCTCCACTGCAGGTGCACTATTCTAGGGGCTTGAAAGTGGTTATACAATAACAAGTGAGATAAAATCTCAACGAGTTCTTCTCCTAAGCCTCGGTTAGTACGCCAACTCAACCCGAGGTATTTATCCAGAACCACCTCTCACTCAACCCAACAACCCACAACCAACAAACAGCAAACCAAACAACAACCAGGGTCAACCAATAATTAATATTTGGTTCATCTGCAACCTTACTTGGTATGCCATACCCTGCATGTCAAATCTCATATAATGCAAGCAAAGCACATGGCCATTAGATGATATAATTTATCAATCACATGCAAGTTGCGTCACAAGCAATCTCACCTATCCATTGCCACACCTTGCACAACATCACGAGCTCTCCCCCATCAACAACATTCCCTAAGAAGTATGGGCCCGGCCTCAACTGCAACTCCATATCTAACCACTATTAGGCGAGCCAATGGTCACGGCACAACCTCGAAGGATTGGCTGTCATTCGGCTCAACCGGGCTATCAACTTTAATCTGACCATGCAACACATCAGCAAACAGTTCATTCTTATCTTTGCTTTTGCTTGGTCATAAATGCAACATTGCTCATGCTCATGCGATATACTATTGCAAATAACCCACGCAATATGTCATGCGATATCACTCGACAATTCCAAAATTCAATTCAACCGACATTCGATCACGTATTTTATCATTATTTAGGAGTATAATTAATAATCGACACTTCAATAAATCATAACAATCAAGAACACATCAAATTAAGAAAAAGAATTGGCTTCCGCATGAACAGTGCTGTGAATAGTAATTATGAACAGTAATTTTTTCGAATTTAATTAATTAAAACATTTAATTCATAAATTAAATAAAATACTAATTAAAACAACTAATCAAGCAATTAAGCTAAGCATGCTTAATTAATTACATAACTCACAATTAAGCACAATTAAGCAAGATTAAGCTAAGCTAATCTTAACCATCTATCCAACCACCTATCTTAGAGCTAATACAACTTAATTAAACCCTTTAAACCAAAATTACCACTTACTAAACTAACCCTAATCAAGTTTAGGCACTAATAAATGATTAGTGGCTAAACTCACTTATTAAGCGGACCAACAAAACGAACAAGGCGGCGGGAACGAACCCAACACCTGGGGACCTCACCCACGACAATCCAACTCGATCTTGAGCTCAACACAAGTAGCAACAAACTTGGATTCCCCATTGAACCTCCGAAAATAGCACCGCATAGGGGAAAGTGGTTGGACAGAGCTAACCAAAACTCCGGCAAGTAGCTGGCCGGCGATCGTTGACACCTAGGGGTCGAGGGGGAACTGCCGGTGGCTGGGATAGGAGGTGGTTGGGTTGGAAAGGAAGGAAAATGGTTGAAATCGTGAAACAGAATAGCAGCAGGCACTACAATGGTGATCCGGCGAGCAGCAACTTCCAGTTGACCAGCAACTCCGTTCATCGATCGGCCACTATGAACAGTACAAAATTTGTCTTCTGAACACTATGGTGGGTGGCATGAGCCATGATTCATATGGGAAGGGTATGAACAACTCGATTTTTTGAAGGAATGTCAGAAACAGAAGCAAAAGGAAATTAGAGAAACAAGGGGAGTGAGAGGTGCATTTTGTGAGGGCTGAAGGGGGAGGAGAGAGAGTGAAATGAGAGCTGTTCTTCAAGTCTCATTAAGGCCATTAAATGGCTTGCTTTAACCCCCAACCAAATGACATCATCTTCTCTCTCTTCTTTGTCTTTTGTTCAAAATATCAAAGGGAAAAATGGTTATTTCCACCTTGCACATTTTCCAATCTACCCTTGGGTTGAAAATGAAGGGCGGGCCTAAGAAATGGGCTAGAAAATGAATAGGAACGGGCTTGGGAATTTGTTGGACTCAAAACAACTCAAGGTTAGACAACGAGCTTGGAAAAGTAAATGGTCAATTTGGTCCAATGGGCTCACTTGCTTGCTTGGGCCTTCCATAGTGGCTATCCCACCTTGGGCATGAGGCCCACACTGATCTTGCCCAACCCACGTCCTTGTAGGCTCATTTCCTCGATCCGTAAACCCCTTTTCGAAAAACTTGGCTCAACTGACACTATCGACTGTTGAAGAAGAATTGTCCAAAAGTCCATCCTGAACATTCCTGAAAATTCGAAGTCCAACATTAGATTCTCATGCCTTTTCAATTTCGCCAGAATGCCATTTTGGTATAACTCAGACTGATAGGTGACTTCGAGGATTCATGCGTAGTCGATTCGTGTCAAATCACATTCAAGATTTCTCAACCATAGACGTCCTTGACTACGTGAAATTGCGTAGGATAGATTTTTGTTTCAAAATACACGATTACCAAGGATTGACATAGGGTCATTCGTGGGCTCGATAATAGTAAACGGAATCACCTGTCGTCCCATTATATTCTGTCCGCGAATCGACTTCTATTTGTCCATAGAATCAGCTTGTATATCTACAGGATCATCCTTACGCAAGTCTCATGGTCGAGTCGTTTTCCCATGTCAAGTTCTTTAGTCGCACGAGTAATCAGTTCTGAGTGAGATCAACTAACAATGCATTAACGAAATTCATGTTCATTTCTCCCTCAAAAGGCTTGAATTTCAGGATATTATAGGCTTTCCCAAGCGGAAGGATTTGTTTTATTATCTATGTTGATTAACAATCTAAGATAAGTTTTTGAGAGTCGCCACTAGCCTCAATTTATGGGCTGGCTAGAAAGCCCAATCAATGATTGAGAGAGGTTCCCTCGATTCCTATGTAACCAGAGCTCTAGAGTTTGGGAACTTGGATTACGCTAATTTCCACTAGCACCCAAAAGGGTACCTAACAGTCATCATGTTTTATCTAAGGTGCTTATTGTGTCTTGTTACTTTTTTAGTGCCATTCAAATGACGTAAGGTGATTATGTCTGGATGTCAATTTCATACCATTCTAATTCTAAGAAAATAAGAAAAGAAAGATAACTAATTTTAATTGAAATTGCAATGTGGAAAGTGAACATCCAAAGAAAGCTGTAAAACTAACATGTAGTTCTAAAAAGTTACATGCAAAAGGAAAAGAGAGGAAAGGAACTTGTAACTCGACGGGTGTTTATACAAAGTAATAGAAAATCGAGATACATGTTAGGTACCAAATGAATAGTACAATAGATGGGTTAGAAAGGACATCAATCATCATTGTCTTTGGGGCTGCCTTTGTCGCCAACCCTAATTCTAAGCTAATTCTAAATGAACAGTTCATAATGGAAACAAACAACGGTTCAAACAAAAGCACACAAATCATGATAAGGAGACAAATAGAAATCATCTTATCGAAGGATTAAGAATGGCCTCGGGATTAGCCTCTGGAAGTACGTGCATAAGGTAGCATGAAATGTTAGCCCCATTCATTTTAGACATGGTTGATGATCATTAATCATCATAAGTATTCACTTATAGTGACTAACGTCGTAACCCCTAAAGTTGAGTTCTAATGTGTATCTCTAAGATTACCCACATGCATGCATCGGGCTTGCGAGAGTAATTAACAACAACATGCATAGAGCTTGAAAATAAACACATGAACAGGTTTGAAGATCTTGTTTCTCATTCAATCAAGCAATAAGTGTGCCGACACCAGTTTACTTCATTCATCAAGCATGCATCGATTACAATTTTAAGCGTCAAACATGCCTTCAATGGCCTTTTCATTTTCTGGGAATTTTTATGTTTAAAGTTCAAGAAATAACAATCAAAAGTTGTGAAGAAGCAAGGAACATACACATATTACAACCAAACAGAACAAGGGATCTAAAACACCTTGACAAGAAGCGAGCAATTGGACATGACCGATCAAGCAATCGACTTCACAAAAATTGCAGCATGTCAAGAATCCAATGTAGAACATTTTTTTCATGAAGACGACTTCTTAAAATGGGACTATGCATGGATTTATAAAAATCCAAGAATGCAATGAGGTGCATCTGAACAAAACAGGGCAACGGCAAATGGATGCAATCTTATGAGGATATGAACATGCTAACAATGCCAAAAATTCCTGAAATTTTTACATTATAGTCCTATGAATGACAAAGTTCATGAAAGGTCCGAGTTTTAGATCACAACAGAAAAATTCCATTACACGTGATCAAGCATGTATTCCGAATTTTGTGATTTTACAGATTATAGGGCAACTTTGTAAAAAGGGGAAAAGTGAGTCAATTGACATGCAAATGGCTTGATTTTGGTGTCATTAGAAATTTTAATAAATTTCCTAAGACTTCCTAAGAGATGACATGATCAATTAAGGTCATTTACCCATTCAATCATGGACATTTTCATGAACAAGATTAAATTCAAGGTAGCAAGCACATGAACAAATTACATGTATTAACTCCCCTATATGACAAGGAAAAAGTGTAAGATAAATCATATAGGTCATGCATCAAATCACAAACAATTTTCATCGTGGATTCTAAGCCCAAATGCATTCACAAAGTATGGCATGGAAATGATGATTACAAGACATGAAATGGGCATGTTCATGATAACATAACCAAATTAGATAAAAACATGCAATGACTGGATGAAACAATGTTTGATTAACATGGCATAAGTGTCCTCAAGGTGACATTACAATGACATTCATGAGGTTTTCATGGACAAACAATCACAATCAAGCGCATGATTACACACAAATGTATACTTGAGTTTGTATAGGGAAGAGCAGAAATCAGGACAATTTTTAGGAAAATTGACCTATTCAATGACATTTGAAAATCAAAAGAAAAATATATGTCATGACCAACACTCATATGAACAAATGTCTAGAAGAAATTGACTCAAAAGGAGTTTGAGAAAAATCACATTAAAATCAGCAATTTCAAAATTTTGGATTCCGGGATATGCAGACCAGCAAAACAAAGGACGTGTTAAAGGAGATTTAGCATAGTTGTGCTCATTGAAAAATTATGATAAAAGTATGTTATGACCAACATTCTTATGCACAACTTTCATGAAGAACTTGAAGATAAATTCCTAACATAAAATTCAAAAGAATTCATGAAACCGATACATGCAGTCAAGAACTCCAAAAATCTGTATAGGTGATGGTGATGTTGAAGCCATTCATCTAAACATGATAATCTCAAAGATTTTTGAGAAAAATAAATTTTCTATATTAAATGTCATAAATTTTTTTCATGAAGGAATCATCTTGAAATTTCAATCACAAAAATTAGGAAAAAATCATAGCAAAAGTGGGATCCATCACAGAACAATAGTAATCATAACTTAATCACAAAACAATACGCATGACTTTGATAAGAATTTTCAGGTATCAAATGAAGGCTGATCGGAGCATTCTATGGTTTGTCGGAAATCTTATTGACTCTATTTTAAAAGTTGAAAGGCCTCAAATGCATTCAAATAACTTTTCAGGTTCAAACAAAGATGTTTCTCAAATCAATCTAATATGCCTACGGTTTTTACATAACATGTAAATATGCAAAATCACGCTTCAATCTTACCTTCAATCAACACAACATCACCAAATCTCATCATATAACATCTGAATCATGAATCTAAACATGAGATATAGACCTACGGTTTGAATCCTAGCCCCGGTCCACCTAACACGGCCTCGCTTCATTGGATTCGCATTTAGGAAGTTACCTTCGACTCCCACGGCGTTTCAGTGTATTTCACCGGTAACGAGGATGTTGATCTTTGATTCTCCTACTCTAAACCCTTTTGAATTGAATGCTCTAGATCGCTTGAATGTGTTTTAGCGTTTCAGCCCATTCTTATCTCATCCTTTTGATGAGCAAACGCAGCACTACCAAAACACTCAAAGGTGAATGAATCGGTGATCTAAAATGACCAGACGTCTAGATATTTACTCGGCTTTAGAATTCAATCTCATTGCTATGATCACAAAGATGAATCCAAGTAGTAGGGCTCATGATCCTCAAGTAAATCGGTGGATGCCTTGGCTGCAAACTCAAAGATCATGGTCACTTTTTTGTTGTTGCGATATGGAAGCATTTCTTCAACTTATTCTTCAATATAGTTGTTGGAAGAAATAGTCGGTGGAAGAAACAACTTACCTCTTTGATGTGCAATAAAGAAATTACCCCAAGAATGTACGTTGAATCCCAAACGAATGATGAATGATACAACTTCACGTTGGTCTTAATATAATCACGAGGAAAGTATTTGCATTTTACAGCGTTAATGCCAATTGTTTCTCAAATTAGATAATGGAGTCATTGAGTGTTTCCTTTTGATTGAGAATATTATGTTTTTCTCAATTGTGTTCATTAACAATTATTTTCAGAAGTTATCTTTTTATACTTCTCTTAAAAAAATAACCGCTCATATCCCTTCAAAGGGTACCTTTCTAAAACACACTCTATTATGAGCAATAGATGTCTCTTGAACATAACCCATCATGAATGTACCAAAATATAACATCTCCCACTTGGACATAATGGATTTAGTAATGCTTTATCAAGGATATAATGCATTCAACATTCATCTATTTTAGAAACGATTCATATAGGCAAGAAAAATGTGTGACCAATGAGTACACTTGCACTTGGAAACTCTAATTATGCACCTGTTAGGAATAACATAATAGCTACAACCTCAAAAAGAGAATAAACAATCGATGCCTCACAGTGCCTCGGACATATTTTGCTATATCAATCTAAGTATACATATCTCTTAAAGGTTATACTTGAATATTCTCAAAATACCATGTATTTACAAAAATATTTAAAAACACAAAAAGGCGATACAAATGGTCGACCAATAAATACATGTGATAGATGTAAAGTAACAATAATCTTCCTTCGCACTCACGTCTTTCTCCATTTCAGAGCAACTGCTTTCTTAGACACGTCCCGTAAAGCTATATATTTTCATGATCGCTAGTAACATGCTAAAGTAGTAACACTGATCCGACACTTCGAGAACATAGTCAAAATTAACATAAGGCACTAAATATGGTAAATTATAAATCATCTTAATGAGTCACATAATGAGTTACATGCTATAGCGGTAAATTTTACTAATCTCATTTATCGGTCGAATAAAGCATATGTAGTATAAATTACATGCTATAGCGGATTTCTCTTTCTAGAAGAGTGTATATCATTTGTTAAATATATCCACTATATGGATCTTAGCCTAAACATAGTCATATGCTTCTCATGTACTTATGTTTAGCTTGAGTGCTATATTAGCTAACTTTCTATAGTGCCTAATTAAATACTTGCATCCGGCTTCCTTCAAGCATACATGATTATGGGGCTATTATGTTCAGTCTTATTATACACAAATTACAAACCTCATCTTGATTCCAATCAAGACGACATAAAATTATATTATGTATTAAACTTACTCTTCTAGCATCTATAATACATAACGTCTTATCTCAACATGCTAATTTTAGCACTTGAGGCGATTGCTCGTGTGAGTGAGCCAATCAATGCTTATTGACATACATTTCAATGATATATGTGTGTATGTGTTAGTCTCATAATGAATTTATACTTGTTGATGAAACATCAATTCATTGAAAAATTATAAATAAATACAATACATAAATCCACATAGGCATAATACAATAATTCTCAATAATATTACATATCATATTTTACGTAACCCTAGAGACATCTTATGAGTCAAGAACACATTTCTAGGAATAGCCTTCGTGAATGGATCAGCAACCATCTTGTTAGTTGAAACATATTGTAGGATCACTTCCTTCTATGCTATTATATCTCTAATGAAGTTATTATTTATATCAATGTGCTTTGTCCTACCATGATACTTGAGATTTTTCACATAGGCAATGGTTGTTTGACTATCACAATGAACAGTCATGATCTTGTAGCCTCGGTGACAATGGCTAAATTTTTCAAAAATGTTTTAGCCATACTGCTTTTGCACCACGACAGAACATGTAATAAATTCTACTTCCATTGTAAATAAGGCCGTGCATGTTTGTTTCTTGCTATTCCGAAAAATTACGCCTTTTATTAACCAAGAATACATAACTAGACATTGACTTACACTCATCAAGGTCTCCTCTCCAATCGGTATCAGAGTAGCCTAATAAGCGCAAATCATTCCCTTGATAACGAAGTCGATAGTCTACGGTGCCTTTCAAGTATTTCGGGATCCTCTTAACTACTTTCCAATGTGCTTGACCAAAATTTGATTGATATCAGCTCACTAATCCCACAACATGACATATATCAAGTCGAGCACACATCATAGCACATATCAAACTTCCGACCGCACTAGCATAAAGAACAGTTTCCACTCCTTTATTTTCCTCTAGATTCTTAGGACATATCTTAGTATATAGACCTTTGTCTTGCATGACAAGGGTATCGATATGATTACAATGCTACATATTGAAGCATTCAAGAATCTTCATTATATAAGATTCTTGTGACATAGCAAAGAGTTTTTTTGATCGATCTCTTTCAATCTTAACTCCCAATATATAAGCAATTTCTCTCATGTCTCTCATTTCAAAATTTGAGAATAACCATTATTTTATGGTCATAACCAAACCCTTGTTATTCGCAGCCAACAGAATTCTTCCATATAAAATGATAAAATTACAAGTTTATCCTCGGACCATTTCACATACACATAGTGATCTTCTTTGATAATCATGAACCCAAAAGAAGTAATATCTCGATGAAAATGAAAATACCACTATCTAGATGATTGTTTAAGGTCATATATTGAGTGATTAAGCTTACAAACTTTTTGCTATTGACTTTCAGCCACGAAGTCGATTGTTTCATATAGATATTTTCATCTACTTCTCCATTTAGAAATGATGTCATTATATCCATTTGATGTAATTCTAGGTCCAAATATTCAACAATGGCTAGGATAAGGCGTATAGAGGCAAACTTTATAATTGGTGAAAATGTTTCGTCATAACCTATACCTTCTTGTTTAGTATAACCTTTCGCCACAAGGCGAGTTTTGTACTTTTCAATGAATCCATCTGTCTTTCGCTTAACCTTGAAAACCCATTTCTTTCCAATGGCCTTGCGATCAAATGGCAAATCAACCAAATCCCAGACGTGGTTTGTCCTCATAAATTCCATTTCGTCTTCCAAAACTTTTCTCCATTTTTCCATATTAAGGGATGAGAGAGCCTCTTGAACTGTCTTAGGCTCAGCATCGTCTTATAGAGCAATCATAAATGCTTCTCCTTTAATCTCAAAACGATGATGGAAATCACTTTTACTATTACTTTTGTGCAATTGAACTTCTCGTAAATTCAATTTACTAAGCGATGCAACACTCCCATTATACCTTGTATGTTGAGGTAAATTTTTATTTCCCTTAACAACATTAGTGGGTGTGTTATTAGGATCTTCCAATTCATATAATTGGAAATTCTTATTAATCTCACATTTACTAGGAAAATCGTTCTCCAAGAACGTGAAATCTTGTGACACTATTTCAGTCATACTTCCATCAACTTGTTCACTTATGAATACATATCCTTTGAAGTGTTCAGAGTACCTAATAAAGATACATTGCTTTCCTCTTGTGCCTAATTTACCATATTTATAGGAAGGATCATGAACATATGCTGCATACCCCCAAAGTCATAGATTACTTAAGTTTGGTTTCCTACCAGTCCACAATTCATAAAGGGTGAAACCAATTGACTTAGAGGGCACACGGTAAAGTATATAGGCAGCAGTCAATAACGCATCTCCTCAATATTTAATAGGTAAATTTTCCTACACCATCATAGACTTAACCATTTTTAATAGAATTCTATTTTTTTCTCTTAGTAACCCCATTTTGTTGCGGAGTACCAGGAATAGTCAATTGTCTTACAATTCCCTTTTCATCACAAAGAGCCTTAAATTGTTCATATAGATACTTACATCCACGATCGAATCTCAATACCTTGATTGTTTTGTTCAACTAATTCTTAACCAAAGCTATATATTGTTTGAAGCAATCCAATGCTTCAAACTTAAGGGAGATTAGAAAAATATAACAAAAACGTGTGAAGTTATCTATAAAAGTTTGATAAAATAAGAGGCTCCATGCCTCGCCCTCACATTTAACAAACCACAAATGTTAGAATGTATGAGTTGCGATGGAAGTTCAACTCTAGTTCCTTTACTATATGGCTTTCTAGTTGTTTTTCCGATTAAACAATGTTCACATATGGGTAGATCAACATTAGCGAGTGACCCTAAAAGAACTTCTTTTGCTAATCGTTCCATTTTTTGTAACTCAATGTGACCTAGTCTAGCATGCCAAGTACTTACATCAATTTCGACATTAGTAGTAGATGCAATTAAAGAAAAACAACCATCAACGTTAACATTATACGCATCATAGTTAATATCTAGTACCATGAAACCATCTAACACATAATCAAAACTGTAATAAACTATTCCAAATAAAATATCAACACAAGTACCATGGAAATTCAATACATAACCTAAGCTTAGAAGAACAACTACTTAAATCAAGTTTTATTGAATGTTCAAAGCATAGAGAACATCATGTAGGAATAGGTTTCGACTACCATGTAAGGTTAATTTACATGTGCCGATACCCTTCACTTCAACTCTTGAGTTGTTTCCAACATATATCCATCTTTTTCCAAGTTGTATTCGACGATACTTTACGAATGCTCCTCGATCTCTAGCTACGTGGTTTGTTGCTCTCGAGTCTATAGTCCACATAAAATGAGATTAAGCAAGCATTACAGTGCTAGAAACAAAAGCATTACTTAAAGTGATGGAGTAATGTAATACCTCTTTCGGCTGAGTGCATTCATGAGCGAAGTAACCCAGTTTACCATAATTATAGCACTTCATCTTAGCATCGTCCTTCTTCTCATCACGCTTCTCGCATTGGAGGGCCATAGCTCTCTTGGATGCCTCATTAACCTCCTTCTCTTTATTGTTGAATTATTGGTTCTTCTTGCACTTGAAGCCCGAAATTTTGCGCGAACTCGATTTAGCAACATAAGCATGGGTAGAGTATTTTGAGGCCTCTAAGCGCTCATCCTCTAATTCCAAATGACGCGATATATTGTCAAAAGTAACGATGTTCTTATTATGCGTTATATTGATTTTCATATGCTCCCACCTATTAGGAAGATACCTTATAACAGTTTGAACTTGTTGCTCATCAGTAAGGGTGTGATCTGCTGACTTCAGCTCACTAATCATGTTTGACATCTCACGAAGATACTGCCTCATTGTTAGATTTGGGTGCTTTTGGTATATGTTAAACTTGATAGTAAGTCTCCTTAATTTAGTGGTAGACGTACCCCTAAACTTATCTTTCAAGGCAATCCAAATTGATTAAGCGTTGTCATAACCTTCAAACTCACACATGAGATCATCTTGCATGTAGCTTAGCAACGTGATGTGAGCAATGCTTTTCTCTTTTCCAAGCTTGGTAAGCTTCTTGATCTCTTTTGTGTTGAGCTGAAGTTCCATGCTTAGCTTCATTCATGGTGTA
Source organism: Corymbia maculata (assembly GCA_014182735.1). NCBI lineage: Eukaryota > Viridiplantae > Streptophyta > Magnoliopsida > Myrtales > Myrtaceae > Corymbia > Corymbia maculata. The sequence continues at coordinate 18,642,749 of CM024686.1, read as the reverse complement.
GTTGAGAGTTTCCAAAACCTCTTACCGCTCAAGGATATACTGAATCTTTTGATGTCAAATATCATAATTGTTACCGTTCAGCTTCTCACCCTTATTGAGGTTAGCCACAATGATCTTGGATGCTGAAGTCATAATCATTTGCTACTACACATGGACATAATAAATGCATAATCAACACTAACACAATTTTCACATAAACACATACATTTAATTTGCAACAAAAACAAACTAAATTAATGACAATTCAATAAAAAGGCACCAAAACAAAAGTTCACTATGTTCCCAATCAACTTCAGTATACGATTGTTTTATTATCATTAACTTATTTAATTTGCACAAATATTAAGTTCTAGGTGAGTACTCCTTCGAATTCTATCAACCTACGAACTCCTAATAAGAAAAAAAATAATTACATAACCTTATGTAATTGTCATATTTTCTATTAAATATGAAAAGGCATGGCATGATGTGGACCAACATACAAAATATAATCATACAACAACTCTAATCAATAACGAAATTCAAAACATATTGAATATTTCAAGGATCTCTTGCCATTGTTCAAGATTGTTTAGAACTAGGAAATTGCAAGTACATTAAACCATATATATGTTACCATCGAACCAAGCTCTACATAACTCATATATGATCATTTTCATGTAGGCTAGCTTTTGTATTTACAAACTCATAATAACATACAGATTAAAAGGAATAAACAATGCATATATACCCTAAAAATACATGTATTTGGAATTCTGTACATATTTTTATATCTTTAAAAGCCTCTAATATATAAACTAACTATACCACAATGTAGAGCACTTCATTACGAACATGTGGACACCAAGAATGCTCTAAATAATGCCTGCACGCACCCATGGCACGTGTGGCGTACAAGCGTGTCCTGTTTGGACTGCTAGACCGGTCCGACTGGTCCCAACATCATTTGATCAAACCAGTCAACTAGTTCATCGGTCAGACCGGTCAACCCAATCTGACCCGTTGACCAGTCAATTGGGTTGGGTGACATGTTGGGTTGGGTCAATGACGTCAACATACGATTACCAATGGTTTTGCTGACGTTAGCGTTGGCTCGGATGACGTGTGCGTGGAGCTCATGTGCTGGGCAGTCCCAACGCATGGGGTGTGTGGTGCTCACAAGCTGTGGCTTCTGGCCATGCGTGTGGGCACATCCGGTGTCTTCTGATGGCATGCCACCCACTGTTCTACTCGTCTCGATGAGATCTTTCATTTTGTGTAATCAAATCTCATATTTACCAAAAATAAATTGTTGAAATAGAACGGTGGTCTTCATCCTTCAAATCCGTTCTTTGCGTCCGGATTGTTTTCGATGATTCATGTTTCAATTTTTGAGAAATGAACATTCAGACGATATGAAGTTCATTTGTTTGATCCCCATATCGATCAACAAGTGAAAAAACTCACAAAAAAACAAGATAGAGATCATGACATAAGCTTTGATACCAATGTTAGAAGAAATAGTCAGCAGAAGAAATGACTTATCTCTTTGATGTGTAATAAAGAAATTACCCCAGGAACATATGTTGAATTCCGAATGAACAATAAACGATAGGAGCTCACGTTGGTCCGAATACCATCATAAGGAAAGTATTTGCATTCCACAATGTTAATGCCAATTGTTTCTCAAAGTAGATAATGGAGTCTTTGAGAGTTTCCTTTTGATTGAGAGGGTTATGTTTTTCTCAATTGCGTTCATTAACAGTTATTTTCAGAAGTTATCATTTTATACTGCTCTTAAAAAAATAACTATTCATACCACTTCAAAGGGTACCTCTCTAAAACACACTTTATCATAAGCAATAGGTGTCTCTTGGACATACCCTATCATGAACGTATCAAAATATAACAATAGTCAATGAAATAGAATCATCAAAAGCCGTTGAGGAAGAAATCTGAACACAGCAAATATAAAAACGAAAGCTGTGAAAACTTAGCTTCAATTTCATTGTAACAATCTAACAATGAAGAACTTTGACGCTGGTATCCGGATTCGATCAGATTTCAATTGTGGACACCTTCCTCGTTTTTCCCTAATCAAACAATGAAGCTTGAATTCCGAGTTCCCCTTGTTAGTCTTGATAGTGAAAATCTATAAATATTTATCTTACCAAAAAAAAAAAAAAACGATGAAGCTTGAGCGAGAGTTGATGAAGAGATATCTCCTTTCTTCTTCATATAAAGCCAAAATCCCCCCGCTTCTCAATATCTTCAACCTTGTTCGGCCAGAGAGAGAATGAGTGGGCGGAGATCCATCTTCGCGAGAGAGTAAAAGCTAAGAAGAGGACTCGACAAGGGCTTGACAAGAACATCGACAGATCATCTAGATCAAGATGATTCGACTCCGAAATCTGCAGGTGTGCATCATCTTCAATGGAATGGTCGAACTCCTTATATTGAAGAAAAGAGAAACGATTGCTTGATGACAACTTCATGAAAAGAAGGACGAATCCTTGTGCATTCGTGAGGACCGATGAGAGAGATCTTCTGGAGATGATGGAGCTAGACCAATGAAGAAGATGAGTGAAGAAGATGATGGAGAATCCCTGGAGATTGGTTGACTTCTGAGAGAACTCTGGCAAAGAGATTAGCGGAAATCCTCTCTGTCGCCAGAGAGAGAGAGAGAGAGAGAGTCAGTGGAAAAAAAAAATTCTGTTAGAGAGAGAATCCCCACCAAAACTTGCAGCGATCCCCCACTTTTATCTTCTTCCTCGGCTTCTTCTTTTTTTCCTCCTAATGAGCGAAGAAGACACAGTTGGGCCTTTGCCTCTTCTTTCTCAGGCCCAGATTGCGGAGCCGAAAGAAAAGAAAGATAAAATGGGCTCCCAAGAGACATGAGAAATTGGGTCAGGAGAACGACGCTCTTAGTAGGTCAGAGGCTCACGAGCTAATGAAGCAAATGGGATTCTCAGCTGCCCTTGAGAAATGGGCCAATTCAAGTTGAATTGATTGGAATATGTTTTGCTCAAATTTCTAATTGACCAAATTAGACCGTTCCCAAGTGGACTAACAAAAATTGACCCCGCATTTGGATTTAACTCACGAAATCAAGTAAAATGGAAGTATTCATTCGCAAATCAATTAGGGGTCCAAATCCATTCTGCATGGGCAAAAATGTCAATTTACATTTCATTTTGCCTAATCTTGAAATTGATTGAACGAGTAAATGGGTAATTGTTTCTATATCAAATGTCGTAAAAAGAACTAGACCAAATTATAACTAGTTTAAAGATAATTTTAATTTTTGGTTGATCTCGAACCTAAAATCAAGAAATTTGGAAAATGAGGTTCTTAATTGATTTTCACAAAAAATTCTTGATGCTAAAGTTAAATTGAAGCTAAAAAACTGATCACCCAAGAGATATTAATTGAACAGGAGTGACTACTAAAGACTTTACGAACGTGCGATTCTTAAATGCAACTCGTTAGTCTGAAACACACTAGAGTTGCAATTGATTAACTATCCAAATTCGGTTGTCGAGCTTTTCGAATATCGATATTAAATTATTGGATTTCAGCCTTATTAATTTCCGAAAATTACAATTTGTTTGGGAACTTCGAAAATTAGGGATCATTGGATCGATGAAGTAAACTCGACACTTCCCATTGCGTATTTTCAGACCAAGGGTATTCGGAGAATTTCGGTCCCAAAAAGTGCACGTGGATGAAATTGCCCCAAGTTAATTTTGGATTAGAGGACAATTTTATTGGAAATTGCCTGTCCCCTCTATCTGACACACTCACTCACTCTCTCTCTCTCCTACATAGCCCCCACCCCCATGCACGTACGTTCTCTCTCTCTCTCTCTCTCTCTCTCTCTCCTTCTTCTTCTTCTTTTGCTTCTTCTTCTTCTTCTTCTTCTCAGTTGAACTCTTGCTACTGCTGCACTCCCCTTTCGTCTGCCGCCTTAGTCGTCGCCACAATGCTGGCCCGCTGCCGGAGCCCAACGAATGCCGAACCGGCCCAAGAACCAACCCTTCTCCTTCGTCGTTCCTCTGGTTTCACAACTGCCGCCTCTCCCTTTTTCCTCCGTCGTTACTTCGGTCGACGGCCACTACCTCCGCCGTAGGTCGGTCCAACCCTCCTGAACCACCACCAGCCGCCCAGAGTAAACCAGCCGCCGATCTCCTCTTCTCCTTTGTCAGCCATGGCTGCGAGCTGCTGCGCCCCTTCCGCCTCAACCGTTGACCATCGCCGCCATAGCACCGACCTCCTTTGTTGAGATGTCGGATTGCCCGGAGGTCGCCGCTAGCCACTGTGGGTCGCTGCCTCCGCCTAGCCCCGAAATAGCTAGGTTTCCCTCCTTCCTCTACCGGTTTCCTTCTCGACAGACCCTAGTTTGCCGACCGCCTCCCAACGCCGCCTCAGAGCTCGCCTCAACCGCCCAACCCGGCTTCTTGCATCCTGCATGGCAGGCCGATTGCCCAGCTCGGCCACTGCTCTCTTCCTTTCGATTTCTTGTAGCAAACACTAAACTAGCATCCCACCGTCCCGCCTCGTCGCCGGAGCCGTCGGCCGCTCATTTGGAAGCGCTAGACCATCGTGAGCCTTATTGACAGCCGCCTAAGTCTACCCAAGTTCGCCCGAGCTACTGCCACCGCTCCCTCCTCCATTATTCTTCCTCTCCACTGTTGGTTTGGCTGAACAGCCACCCTCCACTAGCCAGCCGCCCCTGTCCGATCGTCGGCGTCTATCCTAGCCACCTGGAATCGCTGCAGAGTCTCCTTCCCCTACGAATAAGCTTGGTTTGAACCGTTTAGCTGAGACCCGATTCCGAAACACTTGGTTTTGATGAATCGGAAGTGTCACTCATCCACCTCGCCTCGCCATTGTGCTAGTGCCATTGGATTCGTCGTCGGGTAAGTTTACACTCTAATATTTCGATTAGTCCATTAAACTTATTTAGGGAGAGATTATGTTAAAGTTAATGTTAGTTAGGAGGTTGATTAAGATTAACTGTGGTTAGGAAGGTTTGATAGATTAGTTAATCGTAGTTAACTTTGACTATGTGGTTAATCATGCTTAAGGCTAATTAGCAGTGGTTAATTATGATAATCAAGGATTAGGGGAATAATTTGGATTAGTAATATTTTATTAAAAAGAAATAATTTTTTTAATTATTATTTATGAAATTCGAAATAATTATTATTTATTAAATTCGAAATTATTATTATTTATTTTAATTAATTATTTATTTTAATAATAATTAATTATAATTTAATGATGAATAGTGCTGTTTATTTATGATTAAATTATGAAAATTATTTGACGTGTTTGGTTTGTTAAAGCATGTTGGATTGTTGCTTGGATTAATCATGTGATTGGTTGAGATTATTGCATGCTTGATTGATTTGATAAGTTGTACATGTACATATGCATACTGTTGTATAGTCTATAAAAAAAGGCAAAACCTCGAGGTGTTGAGCGTACGTATGTCAAGCTTTATGAGAAAAATGAGAATAGTATGTTCTTTGATAAGGCATGAAAGCGAGATGGGTTTGAAATAAATTGTGATCATGTACCATTCTTTCCTGCAATTTCTAAATGAAAGATGTGCAGTGATTTATTATGTTGAGCATGTATTATATTTGCATCGGCTAATATGCAGGATTAAAATGAACTATGGTAGTGTGCTCGTATGGTCACTTAATTGAACCCATCACCCCAGTGGTAGATTGGGGGACGAAGTCCGACTTGTCGAAAATCTTGATAGGTATCTGAATGCGGGTTGCACTAGAGGCCGGGCCTATGCTTCTTCAAGAATGCCATCTAAGCGGGAGATCCAAACGTAGCCGTGTCCCATGGGGAGGACAATGCCTGGTTTCGGACCAGTAGACCGCCAACCATAGGATTGTGCCGTGGCCTAGGGGTTGTAATAATTGGAATGCGCATGAATGCAAGGGTGCATCAAAAATATGTCAACATGAGTTTTGTTTATGCATGAGTTGGTGGCATTGATTATGGTATGCCTAATGTAGGTAATGGCTAGGTAAGATCACCTATGATATGATTTGAGTGTGGTTGATTAATGCATTACTGAGAGTGCGGTGTGCATTAATTGTGATATGCATGTGTGCTTATCATGCAGGGTGTGGCATGATCGGGTAAAGTTGCTTGCGAGTTGCTTGCGAGTCGATTGCTTGTTGATGTTGTTCATGGAGTTACTGAATAGATTGAGTCATTGCCCGAGACATAGTATTGTTCTGCCATTGACCTGGATGAGGAATTGGACTGTGCCATAGGTACCCCGAGGCAAGTTGGTGTCTTAACCAAGGCTTAGGGTGAGAACTCATTGAAATTATTTCTCATGGTTATTATTTAATCAATTTCAAGTCTATGATATGGAAAACCGGTAGGTGGTGTGGTTCATTATTGAGTTTTGGAAGAAGTAAATTAACCTTGGCCCTATTGGTTTTGTCGGCTCTATAGGAAGTTGTGCATTATAAGAGCCTATTTATGCAGACTCCTAAGGTTAATCAGAAGATAAATAAAAGGGTCTTGTTGATTGTATTTTAAGATTGACTTTTCTGACTATCTCGGTTTTTATTTTGTAAGGGGATTAATTATTGCTTCCGCATGCGTTCAACTAAAAGATAAAAACAATAGTCAGCAACGCGTTCTTGGACATCGCATTTAAATGACCACAAGTGAAAGGAGATCATTACGTGTTCAAGGGTCGGAGCGTGACAAAACATATGACCAAAATGAGTATCTATTCTTTATTAGAATTTCCAAAAATTCATCGTAATCCTCAACTTAAATTGGAATTTGTTCGTATAATAGTCATTGGGCTACTACGAGAATAACAACTTGTTAAAAATGGATCCAAGAACAATTTATAATTATATGTTATTTGATCTTATATGATCCAAAATAGACTATCATTCTCATAATAGTTTAAACATTGTTACATAATCATTTCTCGATTAAAATTGAAAGTATGCTAAAATGATCATTAAAGTCAAATTAATAGGTAAAGCTCGTACGTTGTCAAGCCACCTATTGCACATGTTACGAGGTTCAGCCGCTTCTATTGGTAGATAGATGGATAGATGCCAAGAGAGATAGATATGGTGGTATCTGAAAATTTTAGACAAAGAGAATTGTAGGTAAAACAAGGGCCATTGATTAAAATGGGGAAGGGGAGAATGAGCACTCCCCATAACATGGAGGATCAATTTTCACATAGCCTCCTTACAAGTACCACACTATATAGCTAAACAACGAGGACAGACACAAGACGAGAAAAGGAGCAATCCGTGATCTCATGATGATTGTACTTTGCGTATATATCTTTCGATTTTTCTCATGCAATCGGGTAAGAAGCTTGCGACGCGAGCCCACATAACCCTTGAGAACTTTCACCGCCTCTTTGAATCCTCATGTAACCGTTTTCGCCCCAGGTCTTGCCCCACGAGTTCCGGATTTTCCAGAACTTTCCGTCCTCGCTCGTCCCATACCCGACCACGACGACTGCATGGTCCAGCTCCTCCCCGCAATCCCCGTTGAACACCCCACCGCTATAGCTACGGAATTCCTGCCCACTTGCTGCGATTCCGATCGACACTGGCTGCTGCGCAACTGCCTTCAGGAGCTCGTCCTCACCAGGCTGCAAGTCAGCAAAACTCTTGATCTTCGCGGCCTGTTGGGCAGCTTCCGTGGAGTCGCAGGTCCCGTCCATCTCTTGGTATGGGTATGAATCCTCGGACGCAATTCCTTCGTTTTGAATGATGTACTGGAAAGCTTTGTTCGTAAGACCGCCCTCACAGCCATCGTTTTCGGTATCGCAGTCGATTAGTTGTTGCTCGGACAGCACCGGCAGTTTACCCCTTTTGATATGCGTGATTCCTTCGACTGCTGCGACTGCTGAGAATGCCCAACAGGATCCTGCATTCAGAAAAATTGTCGACATTGTAAGTATGTAGTGTTTTTCCTAATTTTGTTACCATTGATATCCGACTTCAAAACATGGCTAGGCTCCCAGACTTATTTCTAAATAGAAGGCAAAATTGATCCCACAATTGAACGCATACAGGACGTTTAGATTCTCACTACATTGGCCTTGGTCCTTGATCGGATTTACGGCGCCTTTCTCCACCCAATCGATGCTCTCGGGAACATCCCCAGTTGGATATCGTTGGCTCAACGAAGCATTTCTGGGGGACTTCAGCTGCTTAGATGCCAAGTATCCGCGTGGGCCTCCGAACGAACTCATCATCGGTCAAATCTGAGAATTGATTGACGCCCAACTTGAAAGTCCGATTCCCAGATGCATTGAATTCTTCAATGAACCGCAAGTTTTTCTTGAAAATCGCTCGGTATTTCTCCTTCTCCTCTGGGTGCTTGTAGGTTCGACCGTATTGGGCCATCCATTGCTCGTGCTGCTCAGCAATGTTGGATTCATGCAATGTGCGGACCGACATCGCATGCCATGCCCAAGTGTTAAGAACTAGAACAAGGGAGATGATGAATTCACTCTTGAGGGAAAAGCCATTGAACAATTATATGTGTGAGTGTGTTTCTCAGTGAATCACTCAGAAGTAGATGATGAGATACCTGCCCTGGACAAGAATATATATAGAGAGTCGTGCTTGTGATGGCCGTACTCTTCAAGCCATGCAAAAGGTTTACGCTGATTGTGGTAAATTTGATTCCATACCATGCGGTGATGTGAGTAAAAAAGCCATGCGTGTCTGAACATGCAAAACTTTAGAGACAGCCGGGGGGAGCACGAGTGCTTCCTGTACATCAATGATGTGCGGGAGCATTGGGCTTTATCGATCAATTCAAGATGAAGATATCGGCTATGTGAGAGAGTGCTTCATGTACATCAATGATGTGCGGGAGCATTGGAATTTGGCAATTCCATGGTCGTCAATGTCAAATTTATAAGCTTAGTATCGATTCCAAGTCTATCAATCATTTATCTAGCAACCAAAGGCTAGTTTGGACAATTTCCATTGATGTTTGAGCACTCCATTTCTTTTTTTTTCTGATATGACTAGGGGTGACCATGATCCACCTTGGGTCAATTCAACACCTAACTCAAGAATCAACCCATACAGCATTGGTCCCCAATTTTTAGATCCGAAGACTGATCTTATTGAACCTCGAATCGAGAATTGGACCAACTTGTAAGTCTAGTGGTTCAATCTAGTTTTAAGGTTAACCCAAGGCCACTCTTTTTTTTTTCGAACCCACTATTTCAAACTACATATTCATAAATCATGTGACATTGAACAACCAAATAATGAACAACAATATATATTAGAGATAAATAAAAGATAAGATAACAGCATAAATTTTACGTTTGTGAAAATCAGCAAACCATAAAAATGAACATTTGAGGCGAGCGAACAAAGGTGAGCAACATCGCAAGCAAGGCCAAGGTAGACAAGCGAGGCTGAGGTGTACTTTCTACTTTACACGGCAAACTAAACCACAAAAATAACAGAGAATGAGGCGCTAGAGTTTAGAATAGACAAAAACATATAATATAACATAATATAATATGTATAGAGTTGGTTTGGGTTGAACCAATCCACATAGTGCAAGGTCTAAGGGTCCCAAAACTAAAGACCGACCTAGTACCCTAGGGAATTGAACTAGGATTAGTTGGTTGAGTCGGTCCAAGGTCAGTCATGGGTTTATCTTGGACCGATGCTTACCCCTAATTTTAACCCATGTTTATGCCGTTTTAAGCATTCCAAAACCCCCCATTTCTCCTCTTGCTACAGTCATGAAAAATGAGGGCTTAAAATAAACATACGATGCATGATGCATGAACCATCTTTGAGAATTGCTTTTTCATGGAAACAAATGTCTTTTAGTAAGTCTATTATAGTTTCCACCGTTCTTTTATCAGTTTAGTGGCCTAAGTCTAGACAATATCTTTTCACCTAAGTGCCTAAATGTATCATTTCTTCCGGTTGAACATACTATATGCTTCCACCCAAAAAAAAAAAAAAACAACATACTATATGTATGTGGAGATCTATAACCTAATCTACGAATTATTTCATATTAAGAACAAAATGAGATAAAATGATGAAAAGAACAGGATAAGCGTCGGACTAAAAAATGGAAGTCATACTTCGGTATCATGGTATGGTTGCTTTGGTTATAGTGTAATGAGATTCCATTTCAGAATGAATTCATCGCACCAAATAATTCTGTGAGAAATATTCCGTATGATAAATTTCAAAGAGTTGATTTTAAAATAAACACCATTAAGGGCAAACATGGTTAGGGTAGAATCTGGAATTTGAAACCAGATTAGTGAAGATCTAGCTAGTTCTAGGTTTCAAGATATGTAAAGTAGGTTCCGTATTCTAAAAATTGGGAAGCCTATTTTTACCAGAAGAAGTACACCCCAAGTACCAAAACTTGGTACGGATGAATGCATAAGTGCTAAAATTTCCAAAATGTATACTTAAGTACTTTTTTTTTATTAAAATTGGACACTTAAATGCCAATTTCTTCAAAGCTTGTAAAAAATCCAACATGGCTTTATTTTATTAATAAAATTGGTTTATGTGACTAGCTCATTGGAAATCCAATGTGGCTCACTATTGACACTTGAGTGCTCATTTTTCTCTAATTTTAGCACTTTAGTGTATCTTTTGGAAATTTGGGCATTTATTTGTACATCCGTGCCGAGTTTTGGAACTTGGGATGATCGACACTCATTTTGATGAGTAGGCTCCAAGTTCCAAATAAATATAACATAAAACTTGAAATAAGTTTTTGTGCTTTTCTTGTTCTATATCCTTCTACTGTATTTCATAGCATTTGACAATGATTATATAATTTGGAATCATTAGTCTAAGTTTCCATTTTGTGATTTAGACTTGTATTTTATTAACATTTCATATTTTTCTTATGTCCAAATATAGGTTAACATCAATAGATTGTAATAGCAAGTGGTGATCATTAAATATAATGATTCATTGCAATTGTTTAATTAATAATACCCTAAACCAAACCTAGAACATGTGACAAAGTAGGTTACAAGTTCCAAGGTTTGTAGGGTAACCTCTAGGTTCCAAAAAATAAAGAACCTGTTCCAATAGATAGATTATAGGTTCCTAGTAAAACATGTATAGAACCTAGAGCAACTCACTCCTAGCCACTATTTGACTCCTCTAATTTTTATAAAGCTGCCATTTCACTCAATCTCCACAAGTGCAAATATCTTAATAGGTTGGCATCCTTCTCCATTGGGATGGTCTAAATTTAATATAAACAAGGGGCCTTGTCATAACCCCTACCAAGATCTCGAGCTGCGGATTATTTTTGTAACATCATAAACTTGTCACCATCCCGATTTATTTTATCTTGCTTATATGCACATGCGGAAATGTGAACATATAATCCCCTAACAAAAATCACTAGAAGAACATAGGATTTCATACACACAAAACATACTACTGTATTACATCAGTAGTTCTATTTTACATGATAGCAAAAGGCCAAGGTGTGCTTATCTCCGTTATAGCTATAGCTTCCAAAATTGGGAACCCTTCTATTACGAGCTAGTATTAGGGCCTATAATCCATCTCATTGGGTGTTATCAGCCCCTTATACCCATAAAGGGGGCCAATCTAGCCCCCATTTATCACACCCTAACTCTCAAGCTAGTGACAACCCCTTCCCTTGGTTGATAGAAAGCGATGTCCCAAGACCTATCGACGACCATTCATTTTATCTTTTGTTATGTGCAAGTAGAAGACAAACCATCCCCAGTCCAACAAACAATCATGCAATCAATCAGGAATAGAGGGATAAACAACAAGAACAAAAGGGGTTGTCTAGGCTATTCATTTTATCAACTACTCATTTATACATCTTTAATGGATTAACTAACGATGATCATTTTCCGATTTACAATCCCGACAAAAAGGGCCAATCCATCCTCTAAACCAAACCAAAAAGAAACTAGGTTAGGCTAATCTAGCTATATAAAAAGAACCATTAGGTTCAGCACCACGATCACTTGGAGCCATCGGACTCAAGCTCCGTTGGGTTGATCACTGGTGGAGCGGGGGTAGGATTCTCCACTATAGGTGCGCCATTCTAGGGGCCTAAAAGTGGTTATACAATAACCCATGAAATAAAATCTCAATGAGTTCTCCCCTTAAAACCCTGATTAGTACACCAACTCAACCCAAGGTATCTCACTCAACCCAACATTAAACAACAAGCAATCAGCAAACCAAAAATCAGATAGGGGCAACCAATAATCAATATTCGGTTCACATGCAACCTTACCCGATATGCCATACCCTACATATCAAATCTCATACAATGCAAGTAAGGCACATGACTATTAGATGATACAATTTATCAATCACATGCGAGTCACGTTACAAGCGATCTCACCTGGCCATTGCCACACCCTACATGACTATTAACTCATGCGTGCATGCCATAAATAATATGATTATCACAACATTAAGAGCATGCAAATAATCAGAGCATTACACACAATTTTCTCATGTCTCACATCTACATATGTTCCAATTATTATGACTCCCAAGGCCACGGCACAAACTTATGGTTGATGGTCAACTAATCGTAGATCAGGCATTGTCCTCCCCCATGAGGCATGACGACGTTGTGGGCTCTCCCCCATCGACGACATTCCCTAAGGAGCATGGGTCTGATCTCTATCATGACTCCGCAACTAATCACTATCAGGCAACTGACCAAAGTCAAGATGACCAAAAGGCCATGGTAAAACCCCAAGGGTTGGCGGTCTACCGGCAGCACTAGGCTCTCCTCGTAATATGATCATGCAATATATCATTAAGCAATCTATTTATATCTTTGCTCTATTGTGAATGTACCATCGCTCATGCTCGTGCGACATGCCATTTTAGATAACCCACACAATATATCATGCAATATCACTTGATAATTCCAAAATTTGATTCAACTGGCATTTGATCACGCATTTTATCATTATTCATGAATATAATTAATAACCAGCACTTCAATAAACCACAACAATCAAGAACATATCAAATTAAGACAAAAATTAGCTTCCGTGTGAACAGTAATTGTGAACAATAATCGTAAATAGTATTCGTGAACAGTAATTTTCAGAATTCAATTAATTAAAACATTAAATTCATAAATTAAATAAATCATTAATTAAAACAATTAATCAATCAATTTAAGCTAAACATGCTTAATTAAGCATAAACCACACATAAGCAACAATTAAGTAAGATAAGCTTAACCATCTATCTAACCACCTATCTTAGGGCCAATACAACTTAATTAAATCATCCAAACCAGATTTATAACTAATTAAACCAACCCTAAGAAAGTTTAGACACTAATAAGGGATTAGGGGCTAAACTCACTCATTAAGTGGGCCGCGACACGGATGTGGCGGCAGCAATGAATGTGACACCTGGGGACCTCTACCACAGTGATCCAAAGTGGTCCTGGGCTCAAAACAGCAGCAACAACCTTTGCTCTCTCACTACAACTCTAAAAAGCTGACTACACATGAGGAAAGTGGCTAACCGTAGCAAAATAGGCTAGCTAAAGCTCTAGCGAGTGGTTGGCCAGCGATCGGTGGCACCTAGGGGTTGAGGAACTGCAGAGATCAGGCTGGCTGGAATGGGAGGAAAACAATTGAAACAGGCGGTGCAAGGCAGGGACAGGCAGTTAGAGGATGGTTAGGCCGATGATGACTTATGGCCAACCAGTGAATAGTCGACGATAGGCATATGAAATTTGTGTCTTGAGCACGATGGTGGGTGGCACAGGAGATGATTCACACAGGAAAAGAATGAACAACTCAGTTCTTCGTAGGAAGGTCAGAAGGAAAAATAGAAGAAATGAAGGGAAACAAGGGAGAGAGAGTGTGCGATTTGTGAGGGTTGAAGGAGGGGGAGAGAGAGTGAAATAAGAGCTAGTCTTAGGCCTCATTAAGGCCATTAAATGGTTTGCTTCAACCCCTAAATAGATGACATCGTCTTCTCTTTCTTCTTTTATAATTTCTTCAAAAAATCTAGGGGCAAAATGGTCATTTCCACCTTGTACATTTCCCAAACTGCCCTTGGGCTGAAAATAAAGGGCGGGCCTAAGAAACGGGCTAGAAAATGAATAGGAACAGGCTTGGAAGGGTAAATGGTCGGTTTGGTCTAATGGGCTCACTTGCTTGTCTCAGGCCTTCCATGGCAGCTGTCCCACCTTGGGCATGAGGCCTACACTGGTCTTGTCTAGCCCACATCCGTGTAACCTCTTTTCCAAAAACTCCACTCAACTAAAACTGTCGACTGTTGAAGAAGTATCGTCCAAAAGTTTGTCCCGGACGTTCCCGAAAATTCGAAGTCCAATACTGGATTCTCATGTCTTATCAATTTCGCCCGAATGCCATTTTAGTACAACTTAGACTAACAGGCGGCTTCTAGGATTCACGCATAACCGACTCATGCCAAATTACGTTCAAGACTTCTCGATACATAGACATCATTGACTACATGAAATTGTGAATGATAGATTCTTATTTCAAAGTACATGATTACCAAGGATCAACATAGGGTTGTTCGTGGGCTCGATAACAGCAAACGGAATCACCCATCGTCCCATTATGTTCCGCGAATCGACTTCTATTCGTCCATAGAATCGACTTGCATATCTACAAGATCATCCTTATACAAGTCTCACGGTCGAATTGTTTTCCCAAGTCAAGTTCTTTAGTCGCATGAGTTTTGTCCTCATTAGTATTTCCCCTCAAGGTCAGTATCTCGGGAGTGATCAATTCCGAATAAAATCAACCAACAATGCATTAACAAAATTCACATTTATTCATCCCTCAAAGGGCTCAAATTTCAAAACGTCACACCATTAGACCTAATGTACCAAGTAACATAACAATGAGGCACTAACTTATCTAGTCCCTCCTCAATTCAAACCATCGTAGTATACTTCTGGTAGGTTATCTCCGCTTCGACATGTATTATATCTATAGTTGATTCTTCCATACTTACAGGTAAATAAAACCTTATAGGTAGTGGGTTAGCCATACTTATAAATATAAGAAAGGTAAAGGAGTGAGATTTGGAAACTCAGTAAATAAAACTCTTATATTTTGGTTGGAAAGACATCTCACGATGGAAACTTGCTAGAATAACTCATGCAAATAGTGTCGATGGCAGATCAATAGCAATTTTTCATCCTACACCTCGGCGACATGCAAGATCATTAACCTCGATGCTTTCGGCAAATGCATAAACCTCATGCAGGTTTCATTTAACATCATCCTAGCTCAACTAAGCTCTCTCGACTCAACCAAGGCTTGCAGCTTTGTGCTAGGCTTCATGGCTCAATAAGGGCATCCCATTGGCGTGGGGCCATCCCAATGGCTAGCTTACTCAAGGCATTGGGGCTCAAACCCAAACATCCCATTAGTGTGGTGACATCTCATTCTTATTAACAAGGCATCCCGTTGGCATGAGGACATCTCGTTTTTATTAACGAGGCATCCCGTTGACATGAAAACATCTCATTGGCATAGGAGCATCATCGTCACTTCAAGTGGTGACGGTTTTTATTTTCTTTAGGTTATCACACATAGCGCATCACACAAGTTGGTTTTTATCTTCTTTCTTTAGCTAACTCTTTTAGGGCCTATTAACACCTAATTTTTAATCGACCTATCGATAAATGTGAAAAAACTGAATCAAGAGTTTCCAATCACAATGGAGCCTTATTTAAAAAAAAAATTGTTGTTTCTCAATTATGTTTGTAAACTTAGCTTTGGAAAGCAATTTTTCATTCATTTCATGTAAAAACCTGAAAAATCAAATGGTTGACTTTTTGTCAATCCTTTGACCAAAAGACAACCCCGAGTTAAATTTTGACTTTTTCTATCAAAATGTTCATTTTAAGTCAAATTTTAATTTAGAAGTGGAAATTTTGGAAAAATTCAATGTTTTGACCATAAAATCAAATTCTTATTGAAAAGTCAACTACGATTTGACTTTTGGTCAAACCTTTGACCAAAAGAATTAGAAAATATAAAATTCACCAAATTAGCTCATTTTAGCCCCAATTTGAACTTGGTGTAAAGAATTTTGTGAAAATTGATTAATAACCTCATTTTCCGAATTTCTTGATTTAAGGTTCAAAATTGGCCAAAAATAAAATTACTTTTATTCTAGTCATGATTAGACTTAGTTCTTTTTTCAACATTTGATCTAGGAACAATTACCCATTCAATTGTTCAACCAATTTTAAGATTAGACAAAGCGGAATATGACTTGTCATTTTTGCCCCTAATTAGGGGTTTGGATACAATCAACATGATTTGTAAGTGAACACTTCTACTTTACTTAATTTTGTGAGTTAAGTCCAAAATCGGATCAATTTTGGGAAATTCATTTGCTAACTCATCAATTTGGGAGATTTAGCTTACTTGGCCTTAAGGAAATGGGGTGATTGAGCTTTGATCCAAGAAATTTGAGTTGATCATTCATAACTAAAGTTTAATTTGATGAATTGAGGTTCATTTCTGACATTGGTTTTTAATTTAATTTTGGCAAAAATGTCACGTCATCATTTATTGGTCAATTTGAATATAATAGGTACCCCTAGGTATGGACAATTAGTCTAATAGCTATCTCGCAATTTTAGTTGAATTCAATTTAAATTAATTTGTAAATTATGACCAACAATTAAATGAAATTACCCAATTTACCTTAAGAAAAGCCAATTTGGTGTAACCATAATATGGATCTAATAATTTTCATGGCAATTAGATAATTAGATTAACAAAAAATCACAACATTGAATTTCGGTTGTATAATTAGCCTAATTTGTTTGAAATTGGACAATTTCTTCTCAAAATTGGATCATTTCTTTTCCAATTAGGAAAATTTTATTTTCAAGGGACTATTTCATAAACCCAAGGGAAATAGAACTGACCTAGCCCTACAAAGGGGTCGACCCGATCAAATCGGTGAGAACCAGTCTGATTGGTCAAACCGACCACCGACAAAGGAGGCCGGTTCGACCCTCCTCCAACCAATTCTTAGCCGGCAACCACCACCATCATATTTTTCAGAATTTGTGAAAATTCCTCCAAATTTTCATGAAATTACAAAATTGCCCATAATTAGATCCTTAATTGCAAAAATTATTTGGGTCATTGATCTCATGAAATCACTGCTATTAAAATGAGCACATGTTAAATATACTTAAAGCTAGAGAGTTTGTTAGATCAAGGAAATTAATCCTTAGACGACTAGGATTTGAGGTCAAATTAGAGTGTATATAGCTTTTTCCCACCATTTTTTCAAGGGGCTCCTTAGTGCAGATTTTGACAAAACTTTTTAGGATTTCTCTCCCTCTCTTTCTCCTCCCTCTTGCCCAATATCTCTGTCTCTCTAAAATTGCTTGTGTGGTTTGGCCAACCGCCACTCGCCGGCCATCCTCCAACCTTGCCACCATTGGTGTTTCATCCCCCGACGTCGGCCGCTTTCTCCTCGAGTCACCAGAGGTCAAAACCTCCCCCAAAACCAAGCCAAGCCTCCCACATGGCTCCTCTTCCCGTCGCCAATCCGATCGGCTCAAAACCAAGCCAATCCGATTTAGTTTTGAACTGGACCAATACTGAAGCTTCACCGATCATCCTCCAGCGTTCCTTGAAGTCCGGAGCCCCTTCAACGAGTCCTTTTGTCGCTGATTTTACATGTTCGAGTTCGATTCCTTCACAAAACATTGACAAAGGTAAGTTATGTAAACTCGAGCTCGATGGAGAGAGATCTTACTAGAGCTCAAGCTTAGGATCAATCTAGTGGATTTCATGGCTGTTATGATATTTTAGGATGATTAGACATGGATTTTCTTGGAGGAATGTGGATTGACTGTGCTTGATTTTGTGTTTGAGCTTAATCTACAATTTTCGAATGACAAAGTGACTGATTTGAGAAACCTCTTCATTTGAGCTTGATAACATGTTTGATTGTGTTCAAGGTTTTCATGATTTTCAAAATAGACTTAATGATATTTCCGATGAGCTATAGAACATCTTGATCAGACTCCGATTGGTACCTGAAAACCTTTGTCAAATTTGTTGATGCGTTCTGCAGTTTTCATGTGATTTCAGGTGTTTTGTGATTAGCTCGACCTTTGCGGTTTCATATTTTTGGCCAATATTTGTAATTTTATTTTCAAGTTGATTCCTTCACAAGAATCATTCCCGAAATGTTCATCTAGAATATGCATTTTTCTCGAAATTTTCTAAGGTCAATGGATTGGGATGAATAGCCCTTTCATCACCATGCATGGCCTCTGGAATTTATATGCTTTCAATGTCTATTCTAAATTCTCGAATTTTTGCTGAATTTTTTATTGAGAATTTGACTTGAGTTCTTCATGAAAGTTGTATTATAGATGTTGGTCATAACAATCTTTTTTCTCAGAATTTTTCAGTAAGTATATCTAGGCCAAATCCTCTAAAAATTGTTCTCTAGTTCTGCTGGTCAGTACATTCCCGAATCAGTGTTTCCACTTTGTCAATTTTATTATGATTTTTCCCGAACCCTTTTCATGATGATTCCTTCTAGAAATTTGTTCAAATAGATGTTGGTCATGAATATATTTTTCCAAGATTTTTAAACAACATTCATTAGGTAAATTCCTTCAAAAATCGTCCTCAATTCACTTCTATCCTGTACTAACTTGAGTGTACATTCATGTGCGATTATGCATATAATTGTGACTCTTTGTCCATAAAACTTTAATGAATGTCATTTCATGTCCTAATATCATCCCAAGTATGCTTAAGTCACTCCAAATGAGCCTCATTAAATCATTAATTGCATGCATTAATGAAATATTGGTCTATCATTATGCATGTACACCTTGGATGTCTTGTTTTTGCCATTTTTGTATCATGCTTTCTGATTGCATTTGGGTTTAGTCCCCTTAATGAAAAATGCTTATCGTTTGATGCTCAACCTATATGATTTTTCTCATACTTTTACCATGTCATATAGGAGCAATAAACCATGCATCTTTCTGATATAATGGTTATCCTGAATATGGTCATTTAGCATGTTCATAAAAATGTTCAACATTGGGCATTTAAATCACCTTAATTGAGCATGTCATCGCTTAGAAAGTCTTATTAAATTCATCAAGCTTTCTAATGAGACTAAAATCAAATAATTTGCATGTGAATTGGCTCATTTTTCATTTTTTTTGCAAAGTTGCCCTGAAATCTGATAAATTGTAAAAATCAAATGGCATGTATAATCATTTTAATATCTGCATTTTATCATTCTTGTTCAAAATTTTCTGCTGTGATTTAGAAGTTGGACCCTTTCATGGACTTTGTTTTTTATTTTTAGGACTATCATGGGATAAAATTTGAGAATTTTCTAGCATTATTAACATGTTCATATCATCATGAGATCTTCTCAACTTGTTGCTGCCTTGTTCTATTCTGATGCATTTTGTTATTTTTTTTATTTCTATAAAATCATCTGTTGTTCTTTTTAGAAATTTTTGTCATGAAAGTTGTTATATATTGAAACCTTGATGTGTTGTAATTTTTGTCAATTCAATTACTTCATGGGTCATATCCAATTGCTTACTCTTTGTCGGGGTGTTATAGATTCCCCCATTTTGCTCTTTGCAATGTGCTCATATTCTAAAATTTTTAGAAAATGATGCGTGCAAAATTATTCTTCAATGTCTTCATGACTTTTAATTGTCATTCCTTGAACTTTAAGCACAATGAATTTTCAAAAAAATAAAAAGACCATTGAATGAACATTCAATACTTGTGACTTTTGCTAAACACATGTTGAATGGATGAAGTGAACCGGTGTCAATACACTAATTATTTGATTGAATGAAAAATAAGGTCTTTGGACCTACTAATGTGCTTATTTTCAAGTTCAATACATGTGATTGTTAATTACTTGCATAAACCCGATGCATGTTCAAAAGAAATCTTGGGATTACCTACTTTAGTGGTTCATGGCATTTGCCATGGTAAGTGAACACTTATGATGGTTAATAATCATTAGCCATGTCTATTAAAAATAAATGGAGGAACATTTTATGACACGTTATCCATGCAATTTCCAAAGGCCGACCCCGAGGCCATCTTGAATTGGTTGATGTCCATTTGTTTTCTTGACTTGTTTTGTTTGTCTTTTGCTTGGTTCAGTGTTAGTTTTAGATGTAACCCTTTCATTTAGCATTAGACAATAATTAGGATGAATGCAAGAAGGCAATATTGAAGACGAAGTTGGTCAATGTCCATTCCAGTCTTTCATTTGATACCCGACATATATCTCCAGTTTTCCATCGTATTGTATAAAAACTCAATGAGTTGCATGTTTTCTTTCTTTCCTTTCTTTCATATGTTCTTTCCTTAGGATTGCATTTTAGAATTTACTACTTTTCTTGGTTGTTTACTTATCACACTGTAATTTCAATTCAAATTGTTTGCTTGTTCTTTTCATTCTTTTGGAAAAGAATAGCATGAAACTAATATCCGTGCATCATTGCCATTTCATTTTGATGGCATGAAAAAGTAAAAAGACACATATAATTACCTTAAGTAAAATGTGATGATTGTTAGGTACCGAGAGGGTGCTCATAGAAATATTAGCATAACCCAATCCCCAAATCCTAGATCTCTAGTTGCGTAGAGATTGAGAGAACACTCTTGACTCTTGATTGGGCTTTCTAGCCAACCCCCAAAATTGAGGCTAGTGGTGACTCTAAAACATTTATCTTAGGTTATAAATCAACCTAGATAATAAAATGAACCCATCATGTGAGGTATGGGTTTCATTGAGTACTCACCTTGGTTTAGCATACTCGATGGGATTGAATCGAAATAACGAAGTGATGCCGTCTTTTGGCCGCTATGACCTCAGAGGGCAACGTGGTTAAAAATACCCCTAAACCCATCTCATACGTCTAATTTTCTCTTCATGAGATGCGTCGTGTGCATAGGAATGAGTCACGACACCTTATAGGCTTAGGAGAACTAGTGCTTATATAGACCTCAAACTCAATGGGTCGAGATTGGAAAGCGAGGTAATAATGCCTTCGATTGACATGGCTCAAGTGTGAGCTCGCGAGCAAATATCCCTAAACTCCGTTTCTCTCAACACCAACCGTTGCCGAGGGCGGGTTGTGACAAAGCCCAAGGGCCTGCTCATTCAAGATTGTGTGCCATAAACTTCAATATCACACTATATAACACGTTGGGCATGATTCTTGGCTCTTGGCTTGAACAAGAAGCCTAGAGCCGATTCCCATACCAAGCAAGACTTTGACCCAGTAAACCTCAATGTTGTACTAAGACCTTATGGGCTTGAGCGATGCTCATACTGAATGAGACTAAGATTCGACATGCCTCAATGTCAATTGAAGGCTTTGTAGCCTTGGGCAATCCCTATGCCACACAAGACTTGAACTCGGCACATCTCAATACTAATTCCAAAGCCTCTTGGCTTAGACTATTGCATCTTGATGTTGATTTCAAATCAAGCGAATCTTAACCTCACCCTAGGCGTGAGCACATACAAGCACACATCTAAAACATACACAAAGTCTTAATTCTATAATATGTCATGAATGATCCTAAGTTCAAGGCTTTGCCTGATTGCCAAGTATTAAAGACCCTACACCAATCCAAGACATGAATTCATTATGCCTTAATATCAAATCACATCTTACGGCTATTGGCGAACCTTGGCTTGCATTGAACGCAAGCAACAAACATTGGTATCATTCCGGTTGTGCAAGACTCAAGCACACGTTTAAGACCTTCAAGCGAGTAAATCATACACATGGTCGCCAATTCTACCCATGGCTTGTCAAGAGAGTGCTGCCTAAACTTAATGATAGAAATGACGTTACTAGGGAGAAGTGGAAAGCTCTACTTACCTAGATGAACCTTGAAAACTATAAGATGTAGCTCGATGGAGGGGCGGTGGTGCAAAGGCGAGAGAATGAGGAGAGAGGAGAGAGGACGTCTACAATAGAAGAGAGAGGAGGAGAGTTAAATGGTAGAAATGGAAGAGAGGCTCTTCTTATTTATAGCCCTTGACTTTATCATCATGCATCCAAATAGCCCAATCATAGTTCTTGGAGTGGCATGCCTAAATAATAGAGGGGTCACGCCTAAATCGGAAAGGTGGCAAAACTAAATTCTATAGGACACTTGATTCTTCTTTCATTGGTCCACCTAAGACATGAATCACTTTGCATTTAATGAGGTATAATAATGTAGAGGACACTTAAACTTTATGACTCACCATCCACATTAAATATCTAGATTTGGTGCAATCATGAGTTTTAGATTTGTTCTCATCCTTGCCTTGCTCACCAATGCAAGTTAATAATCTAGAATCTTCTCTTTTGTCCAAAGATGGCACTCTAATGAGGCCAATGTTGTACCTAAAAATGAGGATTTTGTGTGGCTTATTCCAATTAGTCCATGTGTGCAACGACTCATCGCCTAATCCCCAACGAAAATTTCAAGCCATCATGACCAAATCTCTTCTTGGACACCTCATTTAGGGACTCGCCATAATCATTAATAACAAGGATTCTAGAGAATTCCAAATTTTGTCCATTTCTCCCAAGAATATGGCAAGCATGAGAAAGTGACCATTTGAATTGCTTATAGGGTCAAATGAGGGATCTTTAGAGACACCCTAAATTAATAATTCTGTAGAGTTCGAGGTTTGGGACCGAAAGGCCATACACGGCAAAATCGCCCTAGTAGGCTAAGTCAGTCGTCCTTTGGTTGGCCTTGGGGTCAGCACAATGGTCGGCCCATTAATCGGCCCTCGAGTCAGCACAACTAGACCGCATGGGTACAAGACCAACCATCAGGTCGATCGCTAGGCCTATTGTCGTGATAAAGTCCCCTAACACAATCCGTGGTCTGTCAATCTCTCCAAGGACTAGTTCAAGGTTGTCCATAGCCTAGCATCAAGCCGAGGCACAATCAAATCCTTGACTTAGTGACACGATTGCCGGATCAATTCCCAGACTCATTTCGATTGGGTCCCCAATCCACCCTGAGGCTCATGGTCAATGCGTAACCGATCCATGACTAAACTTGCATGAACAATGACCAGTTCTCAATCATTGAGTAATTGAATGGGATTGATCAATTTATTATCAATGCACGGTTGCATTAGAATGGTACATGATCGTCCATTATCAATTCATGACTGGGCGGAATCATCCCCCACTAGGCTATAACCAATCAGGACAGATCCATGATCTTCCATTGATTTGTGACGACCAACAATCATCTCTTTGATGTCAATCACCACCACATGTGCAATCGGATTCTCTCTATCCAAGATGGCACGGGCAACATGATCACTGAACCTGACGAAGTCCAACGAGTTATAACTTTGATTTTTTTAAAAGAAACTAGGATACAATTGGGACCTCTGTGGTAGAGGTAGTCCTAGACTTCTTTCATTCTGGCCGTTTGCTTCGAGAAATTAATTGCACAATACTTGCTCTAGTGCCTAAAATACCGAACACTTCGTCAGTTAATGATTGTCAGCCTATAGTTTGTTTTAATACCATATACAAATTCATTACCAAGATCCTATCCAACAAAATTGTTGTGGTCCTCCCTGACATCATTAGCCCTGTCCAGATGGCCTTTGTTAGAGGTCAACGCATAACAGATAATATCCTCCTTACTCAAGAGCTGTTTAGTGGGTTCCACTTAAATACCTACTCCCCAAAGTGTGCCATTAAAGTTCATTTCTAGAAAGTGTATGACGTGCTGGATTGGGAATTTTTAAAGACAACCCTTGCAGCTTTTGGGTTTCCGGTCCATTTCATTCAACTGATTATGGTATGTGTTCGCACCCCTCGATTCTCTATTTCGATTAATGGAGAACTCCATGGTTTTTTCAATAGTGGGTGTGGACTATGGCAAGGCAACCCGGTCTCCCCTTATCTTTTCACATTAGCCATGGAAGTACTCACAAGTATTCTGGAATCTCAAGCAAGCCAGCCTGAGTATTAGTTTTATTGGAGATGCAAGGCTCCTCCCCTTTCACACCTGTTTTTTGCAAATGATGTTTTCATCTTCAGTAACGGATACCCTACTTTGGTTCCCTGTATGAAAGAGGGGCTTAACACTTTCTCTCAATTGAGTGAATTGATTCCAAATAATAGCAAGAGTGAAGTGTTCCTCTTGGGTGGCTCGGAGGCAACTAGAAATCAGATTCTGCAAATCTTGAATTTTAGAATGGGGTCTCTCCTGGTCCGTTATTTGGGCGACCCAATCATTACATCGTGTCTGAGCAAAGCAAACTATAGTGCCCTAGTATGTTTACTTATGGCTAGAGTCCAATCTTGGACCCGCCGTTTTCTATCATTTGCAAGTAGATTACAACTTATTAGATCAATTCTGCATGCTATACAAGTATATTAGGCGTCCATTTTTTGGCTCCCTTCCTCGATTGTTGACAAGATAAAACAAATTTGCCGGCAATTCCTATGGAAGGGCCCTGGTCTTGGCACAGGAGGGGCTAAAGTCTCTTGGAATGACGTGTGTCTCCCTAAACAAGAAGGAAGCATTGGAATTCATAGAATCCGAGATAATAATAAAGCAGCTATGATCAAGCATATATGGATTCTCTTCACTGATAAGGAATCCCTCTTATGCAAATGGATTCATGCCAACCATCTTAAAAGGAAGAACTTCTAGATCACCTCCCCCCAATCATTTTGCTCATGGACATGGTGGAAACTACTGGCACTAAGTGAGGAAGTTAGAGGACTTTTCAAGTGGAAGATTGGAGATGGTTTATCTACATCGCTTTGGTTTGACCCGTGGCTGGAGATGGGCCCCATTAATTCCATATTCACTGATTCTAGAATATATCAATCGGCTCTTCCTAGACACGCAAAGGTCCCTGAACTTTTCTCTCTTGATGGCCAAGACATAACACATGAGCTCCTCTCATGGTAGGTCACGATTCCTACCCTAAATCAAATGGGGGACATATTTACTTGGGTCACCCATCCATCTGGCAAGTTTTCCATTGCGTCTGCATGGTCGGTTTTCCGTAAGAGAGTTGCGTCGATCCCATGGGCATCTATCGTAACAAGGCTATCGCTCCTCGCTACTAATTCCTCCTTTGGACAATCTCTCAGAATCAACTACCAACTCAGGTTTATATTATGGCTTATGGTAGACTATCTTCGGTTCATTATGCTTTTTGCAATCTGAGGCTTGACTCTATTAACCACCTCTTTTTTTATTGTCACATGCCCAACTCCCTCGCTATTTTTTGGGCTGCAAAATGTAATCTCTCTTGGATCAACCAACCATGGCTAGAAAATATTCGGTGGGCTAGCGATACTCTATCGGGTAGTGGATTTTATTTTGACATTGCCAGGTTCTCTTTTGACACCCTTTGCTATGTAACTTGGAAGACTAGGAATGACATCACATTCCGGTCTTCTCACCTCTACGTGCCTTCTATGAAACAATACCTTATCAAGGCAGTCAAGGATAAAGCTCTGGCTTTTAATACGGTTGCTGATTCCCCAAGAAATAGGAGATTACAATGTAGCTAGGGCATAGATCCCAACATTCTTGGTTAGGATAGTCAACGAGGGTTAGTGTTTGCCGCTCCCTGATTTCTGTTGTTGTACTCATTATTTCCTTTCGTGATCTTGCCCCCCCACTCTAGTGACGTGTTGTCCTGCTGAGTGTGTGTTGGTGCCATGCCTCACCTCCCTGTATATTTTGTGGTTGAAAATCATATATAATACTTACCTTTACAAAAACAAAAACAAAAACAATCATCTCCTTGATCAATCCTCCTGACCGAACAACCATTTCATAGTTGAATGGTTCGGTTCCACTTGTATGGTCGCTAGATTGATGTACGGTCAATCCCTCGGTTAGTCCAAAGCCGAGTCCTCGATTGGACCATGACTAAGTCCTTGGTTCTATTCCGATTGACCAATCGATCCGTGACTAGTCCTTTGGATAGTCGTGGTTGACTCTTGCCATTGACAAATTGGACTTATAGCCGTTCCTCATGGGGTCGGCATTGCGGATCTTATGGCTTCTAAAGACAATCCAAGGATAGCGGTGCGGGCGGTCCTCTTAGCAATATAGAGGAGAGTGGATCTGAGGCTTTGCTCGTTGGATTGATATTTGTTCCTTTGAACAAGTGGAACTTTAGGCTCTTTGGCATGGATGGAAGGGGTGTCAAAAAAAAGGGTATCTGCAAAGCTATATATGTTGGTTTGCTCAACGACCACGAAGCAAAGCTATATATGCATAGTAGGTTTTTCTGAAGCAAATAGGCGAGAATAATGGCTTGCCAACTACGGAATTCTCCATGATGACGCCTTAGCTTTTTCTCCACCCTTCTGGTTTGAGCTCATTTCTTTTGGGAGACAAGGTAGGACATTTTGATGTTAGGAAGACTTATGTTTAATTTTTTTTATTGTGAGCACGTTGAGCCATCTTTTATAACAAGAAGAAAAAATATATAGTGCTATCTGGTTATGGCAATTGTTAGAATTGAGGATCATTGCTAGGTGATCTAAAATATAGTCTTATAGATTAAGGGTGATTTTATTATGAAAGTTACTAATAAAAGATAGGAAACTAGAAATAAAAATAATAAAAAAGCTCTAATGTTTTCATCTCCATGTCGGATAGCCCCTTCGGGCGGGCGTGGGCTACTGTTGCTTCGACCATTTGATGTTTCCTTTGTTTTTACTTAAATGAATTCTCTGCAGCACTACCGTGGACAAGCCACTGCCTGCTGTATGCAAACCCTCAACCAATGAGCTCCCACCTCCAAACGTTGTCGGTGACTCCGTGACCCATCTCTGAGCTCGAAGCCGACCACCGTGCGCTTGGATTTGCCAAAGCCAGTTGCTCAATCTCTCCTTTTCCCCTCCCCTCCCCACTTCTGTACCGCTTCGGCAAAGGATCATCGGCAGTCATCGATGCTCGCAAAAGCAGCTAAGGTTGCCGCCGACCACTCTAGTAGTTGTTTTATTAAAATATTATCCATATTGCTTGACAATACATTTCATATGCTTTTTATATTCATGTGATTTCTTTTCGATGAATCTTATATTCTTTTTCCATGTGTGTCCACTCCCATCAGTCAAATTCCATGTGTGCTTGACAAGAGATCCTGTATATTCTTTATAGGGATAAGTGCACTGGAAGTCTTAAAATTTATTAAGAAAGTGCAATTGAGTCCTAAAGTTTTTTAAAAATTGCAATTAAGTCCTACAACTTGTCACAAGAGTGCAAACAAGTCCTAAAATTTTCAAATAATTCAATCAAATCTTAAAATTTGTTACAAAAGTGCAATCAAGTCCTAAAATATTCAAAAAGCATTATCAATGAAGGAGTTTATTTAACCAATTTGACAATTTTTATGACTTGATTGCACTGTTTGAAAGTTTTAAGAGTTAGTTGCACTTTTGTAATAAGTTTTGAAACTTAATTATACTTTTTATAAGTTTTAGAATTTTCAATACACTCATTCTTTTTTATATTATGTATACTCTCTCAATCTAATAGCTTAAATCTTTAGGTTTGACTTTTTAATATGATCAACCTAAACCTGGGGTTGACTGATATGAAGCTCGTGTCTTGTACAAATTCTACTAGAAAGAATTGAACTCCCGAAGTCAAGGGGAGTAACCGTACGGTTCAAAGCAAGAATTCATAGCTCCTGTCGGTCAGAATTCAAGTTCAAAGCAAGAATCTTATTTCTTTAATATGAGAAAGTAGAAATTAATACACAAACGGCACGATTGAAGAAGTTGTCCTTATTTAAAAAGGAAAAAGAAAAGAAAATCTCCGCTAAATAACTTATTTATTGGATAACTTAATAAGAAATTCAATAAGATTCCATACAACTGAACTTATCGGTCGCGTCCCACCTCTCTCTCCCTCTTTATCTCTCTGCAGGGATATTTCAGCCTTAGTTTCGAGCTCAAGTGGCCTCCCGTATGAGGCAACCTCGTGGATCTATGGACTTTGCCCACGAAACAGAAAGAAAAAAGTACGGCGTGATGGTGATGATCACCGTGACGGGTGGTGGTAGTAGTGGCCGCAATGGTTTCATGGTGGTGGTAGTGGTGGTGGTCGAGGTGCTTCAACGGTAGGGAGCTTCTCTTGCTGTTGGTGATAGTGGTGGCCTTCTTCTTCTATGGTTGTGGTTGCCATGACTCTGGCAAAGGTATTCATTCTTAATATGATCTTTTTGCCTGGTACTAAGGTGGTTATATTTAATTAGAGAGTTAAACAGAGACCTGATAAGATTTGAACTCAAGCCCTACAGCTTTAATCCCATATGAGTTTTGGTACATCATTGCTAGCTATTCTAAAAGTTTAAATTGCAAGGCGAATGCATGATTTATTATATAAATAGTAATGATTATAATACCTCTCTTCTTAGGGTACAAGAATTTAGCTCTCTTAGAGAATTACAATCAGAATACAAGAAGTTTTGCTCAAGTGAAAGCTAAAGAGTATAATCAATCGAGAGAGAATATAAGTTATAAATTTCCACCAACTTCCACAACCACCTTTGATTTGCTTGAATAGCCCTCCGATCTTCAAAGTGACCGTTGAAACCCATCTTGCTTATCCTAGAAAATAGAAGAATGTATCATGTCCTTTACTCCGTCTGTAACAGCAGATGAATCTGCACAAGGTCTCTCTACTCTTTTCACGCTTCTTGCTGAATTGACCAGTTGCCTTCCACACCCTGGTCCTTCCGAACATATTGACATCTTCTAGTTCTACAGAGTTGTTTTGCTGATCCATCCATGCCTTAGCGAACCATCATTCTATGGCTTGTTCATCTTATGCACAGGTCCTTTCAGCATTAGATACCATTCACATCCAATATCTTGTCACCTTCTACGGAAACATAGTACTTCCATGCATTCAAGTTCAAACATCCTAATCCAGACTCCATCTACATATTGGCATGTGGTTCTATAAATAGATTCTACACCACTAATGCACACATTAATA
Source organism: Corymbia maculata (assembly GCA_014182735.1). Taxonomy (NCBI): domain Eukaryota; kingdom Viridiplantae; phylum Streptophyta; class Magnoliopsida; order Myrtales; family Myrtaceae; genus Corymbia; species Corymbia maculata. Next base: position 18,613,642 of record CM024686.1, on the reverse strand, counting down.
AAATTTATTATCTTGTCATCTTCAACACATCAAAAGGGATTTTCTCATTAATTCCCCCCTTTTTATGGTAACAGAATGATCTCTCAATTTCAATATGCAGATAAAGTCACACAATAAATGATTTTAAGTTTTGCTCATGTGTATAGAAAAAATATATTTGGTACTATGCCTCAATGTTATAAGTTTGGATCAGGGCTTAATAAGCAAGCAACCTCCAATTTATATGATAATTACATATCACGTAGAATCACTGAGCAATTATATAAGAGTATGTGTCAGCTTTGCCTAGTACAAAGATTACTTAGTCACATGAGATTCAACTGTGAGTGATTTATCATCTAAACAAATGGGGACATAAATAAGTTGAAATGCATTTTATAAGAGCTCAAATTATGTCTTTTATGAATCTCTAAATGTTGTCCGCAAATATAAAATATTGGTAAGAGTTGCCACCTTTTGCATATTCAACATTTTCGTCAGTGCTTCTGCAAACTTAGCAAATGATCAGAATTTCTGCTTCTATAGGGATAATAGACTTTTCTACGATGATTCCTTTTATACTATAATTCCACTTATCCTTATTTCAAGATGAGCCAACAAATTTTTACCCGCCACATAGCACCATCCCTTTCTATTGCCGGAGAAAGAGAGAATATCACGAAATTCCGATGTTATTACGATGTTATTCCGACGTTACTGTCGGATTTACTCTCAATTATCATGAAATGAGAAGGAGAACTTAGAGCATAATATTTAGATGTCAACACTGCTTTTATGGATAGATAGAGGTATGCATTTAAACAAAGAGAATCGTAGGTAAAACAAGAAAGCAATTCACGATAAGAGAATTAATACGTAATCCTTCTCATAACATAGTGGCTACACAATATAGCTAAACAACGTGGACGGACACATGAATATATAATTAGGAGATTAGGAGAAACTATAATCTCGCGATGCTTATATTTTGTGGATAAATTTTGATTATTCTCAAGCAATTGGATAAGAAGCTTGCGATGCGAGTCCGCATTTTCCTTTAGAACTGCCATTTCCTCTTTGAATCCTCATATAACCACCTTCGCCCCATGTCTCGCCCCACGAGTTCCGGATCTTCCAGAACTTGGTTCCATCCTCGCTCGTCCCATACCCAACCACGACGACCGCGTGGTCCAGCTCCCCACTGCAATCTCCATTGAACACGCCGCTGCTATAGCTCTGGAACTCCGGCCCACTGGCAACGATTGCGACCGAGACTGGCTGTTGCACAACGGCCTTCAGGAGCTCGTCCTCACCGGTCGGCACATCTGCGAAATCCTTGATCTGCGCCACATGTTGGGCCGCTTTTGTCGAGTTGCAAGTCCCGTCTTTCTCTTGGTACGGATATGTGTCCTCAGACGCAATTCCTTTGTTTTGAATTATGTACTGGAAAGCACTGTCGGGAAGACCGCCATCGCAACCATCGCTTTCGCTGTCGCAATCAATTAGTTGTTGCTCGGAGAGCACAGGCAGTTTATGGCTTGTGATCTGAGAGATTCCTTCTACTGCTGCTACTGCTGAGAATGCCCAACAAGATCCTACATTCATAATATTTGTTGACATTATAAGCATGAAGAATCACATTACTTCTCCCAATTTTGTTGCCATTGCTGTCTGACTTTTCAAATTATGCAGGCTCCAAAAAGTATATCAAAACGGAAGTCAAAAGTTGATCTTGGATGCATGCAAGCTATTAAGATACTTACCACATCGGCCTTGGTCCTTGATCGGATTTACGGCACCTTTCTTTACCCAGTCGACGCTGTCAGGAACATCCCCAGTCAGATATCGGTGGCTCGACGGCGCCATTTTGGGGGACTTTGGTTGCTTGGATGCCAAGTATCCCGTATGACTCTGAATGAACTCCTTGTTGGTCAAGTCAGAAAATTGATTGAGGCCCATCTTGAAAGTCCGATTTCCGGATGCGTTGGAATCTTCAATGAACAGCAAGTTCTCCTTGAAAATGGCCTGGCGTTTCTCCTTCTCCTCTGGGTCCTTGTAGGTCCGACCATACTGGGCCATCCATTGCTCGTGCCGCTCGGCAATGGTGGATTCATGCAACGTGCGGACCGACATCACATGCCATGCCCAAGTGCTAAGAATTAGGACAAGGGAGATGATGGATTCGCTCTTGACAGAGAAAACCATTGCGTAAGTGTAAGTCGGATGGTGTTTTTCTCAGTGTGTTACTCAGAAGTGAATGATGAAATACATGCACTGGGCCATATATATATATACATGCATGTATAGGCTTGCTTGTGATAGCTGTAATCTATGATCAAGCCACGTAAAAATCTTCTTACGTGAATTTTAAGGTGGAAAATTTGGTTCCCAGTTCCGTATTCAATAAGGAGATACAAGCGACAAATCCATGCATGTCCGAACATGCGAAACTCTAGGGACAATCGTAGGGGCCACGAGTTGTCATGTTGCCTCAATCAACTCACAACTGGCCATTCGCCTCCATTAATCACCACCGCGAGGTCCTCTATGGGACCCGTAAATGCCAAATGACATGATGTGCCGTTTTATGCACTTCATTCTTTTGCTGTGAATTTTGGAGATAGTTATCCAAATGAGGTTCTTACATTTGTCTCTTGATCTCTTCTAGCTTGAGCAATTTTGTCGTTCAAAACCGCTATATATTTATTGTTCTTCCAGCACAAATTGCGCTTTCCGGTAACAGATATTCAATTTTTCGTCCTTGTTTAAATCAGTTATCATATTCTTTATTGCAACCATGATAAGTTACTACGTTAAGAGATATTGTACCCATTATCACTAAAGCAAAGGCAATTATATCTAAAGCAAGAAATCAAAAGTTTACTACCGACCATCATCCTTAACCGAACATTCAATCACCATTACTCAACTACACAACTACATTGTGTAAAATTCATAGCTCTGAAAATGGAACTTCCACTTAAGAACAGCATTCTAGAAATAAACCATATTTTATTCACAGGGACAATGCTTACATGATGCAGAACATTCTCTCTAACAATGTAAAACATGTGTGGTATTCACTCTAACAAAGTAAATACAAGTTCTTCACTTGACTCAGCGCACCAAAGAATAGCGTGCATCTTTCAATATTCCTCGAATTCTCTTGGAGGCTCGAGCGAATTGTCATCGGTGAAGAGCGTAACCCTTTCGTTTGAAATTCAGCTCTTTATCAAATGCATGGATGAGAGCTGATTGCATCCACCGTGCACTTCCCCAAGCAGGGTCTCTGGGCATCAGGCAATGTATCCAGCAAGATTACTTGTTTAGTAAACTAATTACAGCCTCCACTTTTCTAATATTCTTTCAAGAGATAACTCAAGTTAGCATGCGACACAAAACGATCATTCAGACCAATTCTGCAATTTCATCTGAAATTATGTCTATGATATCTTCCCTCTCTTTGGACATTCTTTGGCAAGTTTTCATCTAATGATTGTGGGAAATATTCTAAAAGTCGAAAGAAAGAGTGATTTGATATTTAAATATTCTTTCACTTATCTTTTTGCCTAGACAAATAGGTGTTTAGAAAGATTCGAATAGAAAATCTTTTGCTTTGATACCATGTGTGATTTAATGGGATTGTTACCGACTATTCTAAAAACTTAAGTTATTAGATCAATGAGTGCTTTAGTATTTAAATAATAACACACTTCTTATGCTTACTTTGTACCATCTTACTTGGTAGTTTATCCACACAATATGATAGAATACAAAGAAAAACTTTAAAGCAAGAATCACAGTATTCAGATACACGAAGAGCGTTTCACGTATATTTTGAAGTGGATGTGATGAAATATCAGCACAGGAGATTAATATATATAGGCTGCTTCATAATCAAGCCAAACAAAAATTTTCTTAATTTAATTTTAAGGTTGGAAATTTGGCTCCCAATTCCATAATCAATGCAGAGATATGAACGACAAATCCGTCCATGTCCAGACATGCGAAACTTCAGGGACAACCGTGGAGGGTACGAGTGATGTCGTCCACAGTCTACCACATGCAAGGCTTTGTCACATTTTGTCACTACATAGAGAAAGAGAGAGCTTTGAATAATCCATGTCAAGCATGTCGTGCGGCTTTGAGCACGCCACCGAGTTCCTTTATGCTGTGATTTTTAACATAGATATGAAGATGACGACAACATATTTGACATGTGATACTGCATCTGCATGTCACTTAATATATGTACTAATGACCACATTGGGTTTTCTGATATCCTAATATGAGATGATGCTTATCTTTCATGGGGACTGTAAGATTTTGCAAAATCATTACCAACTGTCCTAAAAACTTAAACTGTTAGATGGATACGTGATTTATTATTTATATATTCTAACACTGTCTCTCATGCTTAATCTAATATTTTGCCTAGAAATTTTAATTGATGAAGCAAATGAGGTCTGAAAATATTCGAACTCAAAACCTCCAACTCTAATATTATATAAGATTTTGTAAAATCACTGTCAATTATTCTAAAAGTTTGAGATGTTAGATAAATGTGTGATTTATATATTCCAACAATGACTCTTCTAAACCTGCTGATCACAACCTAATTTCTCAAACATCATTAATCGAAATAAAAGTGAGCCGCAGGTAACCTAGTTCTATGCTAGTGGGAACCACGTAAGGTGCAAGAGTCCACCTTGCTTCAACAAAGCAGAGAATTCGACTTTGAGACATAGTTACGCTAGTTTTAGCTAATGCCTGTTGACGGTATTTCTTCTCTTATAGGAAAATTATTTCATGATGTATTTTTTATTTATTTATTTTAAACATGACAATTTAAAGTCGTCATGGATAAATGCATTGATAACACCCAGAGCCGGATCGGGTAAAAATAAAACAATCATTAATAATAATTGAATGATTTATTTACACAAGTATAAGAAACAACCCAAGCCGTATAGGGAAAATTTATACAAGGCCATATTATAATGCGCCGGATCAAGATGATGGTGAGCCGTCAAACAAAAAAAAAAAAAAAAAACGGTTGTGAGCCAAACCAAAGGAAATTGAACGGTGTCAAAATAAGTTTCTTAAAAGGGTGAAAACCACAAAAATCTAAATTGGTACACCTAAATTAATTTTCAAATTGCCAAAAATTTCAAATTGATATACATGTGCAAATTTACCTGTCGCAACCTCCATCGCACGTCCTAGAGACCTAGAGACTAATGGCTTGGCTAATGCCTTTCAGGGCTTAGTTTGGGTTTTTCTAAACCCACCAATTCACGACTTAAGGTCCAAGTTTTTAACATGCCATTCAATTTTATTTAAAAAGAAATTGTCATTAATCAACTTGGGATTGGTCGATTAGAAACCTAAATAAAATATTTGAAGAAATATTTTAGTCGTACGTAACTAGAGAAAGTAGAATCAATGACTTGATTATACTAGTTGATTACTAATTCTCTTCCTATACCTCATATTATTTTTTTGGATTTTCAGATTTTTCTGAAAAATATGAATTATTTTTCGATTTTTGGAATAAAAAAATTTATTTGTTTTATTTTTTTAGTAATATAATTATATTATTAAACCGACCAGACCCGAGTCGAATATCATGGTCTGGTCCGAGTCGGAACCGGATTGGGTCGAATGACCCAGGCCTCCGGCTGGGCTATTTTCGAGTGGGCTCGCCTAGTTATGCCTACACCACAAAAACGAAGCCTAGCCCACGATTTGGCTGAGACCCAATAAAAATCAAGCCCACAAAATAATAAATCCAGGCCCGGCCCACTTCTACCATACCTAGCAACCGAACCCTACCCAACTAATACCCGCGCCGATCCAGTTTCCCTTCCGCAAGCCCCGCCAGAGACGACCGTGGCAGACTCGTCTCCCTCGCCATGCGTTCGCCGCTGAAGCCAGCGTCCCGAGCTGCTCTTATCTACACCTTGCCGGCACAGGATCCGAGACTAACCGCACCTCACCTTCACCATGCAGGGTTGGCACCGCGGCTACATCGGCCGGTGCGAGGGACACGGAGCCACCCTAGCTCAATTGACGTTCATGAACATCTCCGCGGCTTGAACCTATGTACCGCAAGGAAAAAGAACAAATGGGGGGACGGCAAGTAGTGTCCGAGAGGAGGGGTTGGCAGATCTTGTAAGAATATCGAACATAATGTTCTTCTCATGCTTGATGAACAAAAACTCAAGCATAATAGAGTTTTATGCAGAAACAGGATCAAAATAAAACTAACCTCCAGCCATTGTTCAAATTTGCGTTCGTCGGAAATCCACGGGAACTTCATGGCGATCTGACTGCGATTAGAGCGCACTCTACTAACCTAATCCCCTCGCTTACTGATGGTGTATTCCAAAATGAGAGGGTTTGTGTTAGACCTTTGTCGTCGCCCTAAAAGTTGAACGTTCGTCCTTATAAACCGTCTTCCATCAAGACAGTTACTAAATGGGCGGTTGTCACGAAAAGTTACGAAGCATGGAAAAAACCGCACGTGCAATAACCATTCGTAAATAAAAAATGTGGGTCAATATTAATGGTAAGTTTTATTTAAAAAACTATACCCCAAAATGTGATATCATATATTAATATTACATTCTCCCACTTAATCCCAACATTTTTCATGAATGAATTGTCCAATCAATCCACGAAACTTTATGTTTAAGAAAAGAAACAAAACGCATGAATCATGGCGACATATCCTCTTAAAGTGAGTAATATCTTCCATATATCACAATGCATCTTATTCCTTTTATATTAGCCCATATGTGACAACACATCTTAATGAATAAACCCTATGTTTATTCCAAAACCAAAGATAATTGTTGTGCTCATAAAGAACTGAATGTGTACACCAAAAGTTGATAATAACATTACAACTAAATAAGAGTTTCATACAACAAAAATCGTTCACATGACGATAGATTACATAATAGGACATAGTCCCATACTAGCTACATGATCCTTATACTTCATTGGTGGCATGCCTTTAGTCAAATGATTAGCTATCATCAATTCAGTACGAACGTGCTCAATGACCACTTTATTCTCCTTAACACGTTCCCTTATGGCTAAATACTTTATGTCAATATGCTTACTTCGACTGCCACTTTTGGCATTTTTAGCCATAAAAACCGTAGCTGAATTGTCACAATATATCCTTAATGGCCTAGAAATAGAATCAACAATTATAAGCCCAGAAATGAAACTCTTCAACCATATACCATGCGAGGTAGCCTCAAAACAAGAAACGAACTCAGCCTCCATAGTAGAAGTAGCAGCCAAAGTCTGCTTTGCACATCTCTATGACACGGCTCCGCCAGCTAACATAAAAATGTATCCAAATGTTGATTTTCGAGAATCAACGCAACCAGCAAAGTCCGCATCCAAATAACCAACTACTTCCAAGTTGTCAGTCCGTCTATACATAAGCATGTGACCTTTGGTACCTTAAAGGTATCTCATCACTTTTTTTGCAGCTTTCCAGTGGTCTATACCTGGGTTACTCTGATATCTTCCCAACATTCCGACAGTAAAAGCAATGTCAGGTCAAGTGCAAACCTGAGTATACATCAGGCTTCCGACAGCAAAAGCATATGGAATGTTTTTCATTTGTTCCATTTCTAAATCATTCTTCGGGCACTGGTTCAAATTGAACCTATCACCATTCACAATAGGTGCTATACTTGGTGAACAATCTTTCATCCGAAATCTTTCTAAGACCTTATTGATATAGGTTTCTCGAGATAGTCCTAAAATTCTTGAGATCTATCTCTATGAATCTTAATGCCAATGACATAAGATGCCTCACCCATATCTTTCATGTCAAAACTCTTAGAAAGAAATTGTTTCACCTTATGTAGCAACCCCTTATCATTGGTCGCAAGTAGAATATCATCCACATACAGTACAAGAAAACAAATTTTGCTCCCACTAACCTTCTGGTATATACATTGATCCATGACATTTTCTACAAAACCGAATGAAGAAATCACATCATAGAACCTTAAGTACCATTGACGGGATGCTTGTTTCAAGTCATATATAGACTTCTTAAGCTTGCACACCAAATGCTCACCTTTACTAGAGGGGAATCCTTCAGGTTGTCTCATGTACACCTCCTCCTCTAGTTCCCCATCAAGAAATGCCGTTTTCACATCCATTTGATGTAATTCTATATCAAAATGGGAGACCAATGCCAAAATAATATGAAGAGAATCTTTCTTGGATACAGGAGAAAATGTCTCCGTATAGTCGATTCCTTCCTTTTGAGTGAATCATTTGGCAACAAGTCTAGCTTTGTATCTCTCAATGTTGCCTAATGAGTCTTTCTTAGTTTTGAAGACCCATTTACAACCAATGGCCTTCACACCATCAGGCAACTCAACTAAATCCCAGACTTTATTTGATGCCATAGAACTCATCTCTTCCTTCATGGCATTGTACCACAAATTGGATTCATCACTACTCATGGCTTGTGAAAACGTTTCAGGGTCATTCTCAGCTCCAATTTTATAGTCAGATTCTTGTAGATACGCAATATAATCACTAGGAACTGCTGCTTTCCTCATTCTAGTAGATTTTATTAATGTTGTATCAACTAGTTGTTCAATAGTTTTTGGTACTTGCTAAACAACAGGATCTACTAGATCAATATCAGTAGGTTATGGAACTTCAATGGTTTGTTGTTCAATAGCCGGTTGAACTATATGGGCATTATGAACAACAACTAACTTAATACTTGAAGTGATAGATTGAGTATCTGAATGATCATTTTCAGGAATAAGTTCCTTCAAATGATCGCTCCTCCTAATCAAGTCATTTTCAAGAAACTTAGCATTTCTTGATTCCACAATCCTAGTAGTGTGAGATGGACAATAGAACCTGTACCCCTTGGACTTTTCAGCATATCCAATGAAATACCCACTTATAGTCCTTAGGTCTAACTTCTTTTCTTGTGGATTATAAACTCTCACTTCAGACGGGCATCCCCAAACGCGTACATGTCTCAAACTCGGCTTCCAACCCTTGAATAACTCAAAGGGCGTCTTTGGGATAGCCTTGGTTAGAACTCGGTTCAATATGTACACTGCTGTATTAAGAGCTTCAGTCCACAAGGACTTAGGAAGTTTAGAGCTACAAAGCATACTTCGCACCATGTCCAATAAAGTTCGGTTTCTTCTTTCTACTACACAATTTTGGTCCGGAGAACCAGGCATAGTGTATTGGGCAACTATCCCATTCTCTTGAAGAAACTTCACAAATAGACCAAGTGCTTGTCCATCCTCAGTGTATCTACCATAGAATTCTCCACCTCTATCTGACCTCACGATCTTAATTTGCTTATCGCATTGTTTCTCTACTTCCGCCTTAAATACCTTAAAGGCATCTAATGCTTTATTTTTATTATGAAGCAAGTAGAGATACATGTAACGTGAGTAATCATCAATGAATGAGATGAAGTATTTCTGACCATATGAGTCCATATCAAGACTACAAATATCAGTATGTATGATTTCTAATATGTTTGTACTCCTCTTGGCATATTTCTTTGTCTTGTTGGTCTACTTCCCCTTTATGCAGTCCATACAAGTGTCAAAATTAGTAAAGTCCAAAGTACTAAGTACTCCATCATTTACTAATCGCTTAATTCTTTCTATGGAGATATGTCCCAATCTCCGATGCCACAACATAGAGGAATCTTCATTCACAATACATCATTTCACACCAGCATTATCATGAACATGCATCGCATCATAATAGGCATTGTCTTGCAAATTAATTCGAAAAAAATCATCAGACAAAGTACCACTCCCAACAATTTCAGATTTAAACAACAAATTAAAGTTTGAATATGAAAAGTGAAAAGAGTAACCTAAAGGTACAAGTCTTGAAGCTGAAATTAAGTTTCTAGAGAAACTAGGTACATAAAAGGTCCTTTCCAAATTTGAAACAAAGCCAATCGAGAACTAAACTGCATGTGCCAATAGCTTCCACATGCGAACGCATCTTGTTTCCCGAATAGATGCATTGTTCACTTCCCACTAGCTTCCTTTGGTTTTGAAAACCTTGCAAGAAATTCGAAATATGGATTGTAGAACCATAATCAATCCACCAAGTGTTGCGACTCACATTAGCCATATTAGATTCATAACAAACATAAGAGATTGGATTACCTTTCTTCTCAAGCCAGACCATAAATCTGACACAATCCTTCTTCATATGCCCCTTCTTTCTACAGAAGAAACATTTGGATTCTTTCTTAATGTCAGCTTGGTGAGGTATTTTACCTTTTCCCTTATTCTTGCCATGACCCATACTCTTTCCTTGTGTTGCCAAATGAACACTTTCTCCCGATTCCATAATCAGTCTTTCTTCCTCTTGAACATACATGGTCATAAGTTCATTAATTGACCATTTATTCTTATGTGTGTTATAAGAGATCTTGAAAGGTGCATACTGTTGTGAAAGAGTGTCTAGGATGTAGTACACAAGAAAAGACTCAGATATCTCAACCTTAAGGTTCTTCAATTGAGCTGCAATATCCCTCGTCTTCATGATGTGCTCACGCACACCTCTAACACTAATGAGCTTCATAGATGAAAACTTCATAATCAGGGTCATAGCATGCGCCTTCTCATAACTCTCAAACTGCGCATCAATGGCTTTCAATAAAGCCTTAGCATTGCTATGCTGAGCAACCGAATCATGAATACTAGGAGACAATCTTGCCCTTATGAACATCATACTAAGGCGGTTGGACTGCTCCCATTGTTCATAAAGGGCTTTTTCAGCTGCAGTGCTCATATCAGTAGGAGTAGGTGGTTCGTCTTTCCTTATAGCATAGTCAATGTCCATGCACCCCAATTGAAGAAAAATTAACTCCTTCTAAACTTTATAGTTTTCACCATTTAGCATGGGAACATCACACTTAAATTCAGAGAAATTCACAGGTTGCAAAACTGCATATCAAATAATCATGCTTATGTCACAAAATATGAGGCAAAATTTACATAGATCATGCTTTACCAATGTAAAACATGGCACAAAATATGGATCACATAACATAAAAACTGCCTGTGGGCTAAGTTTTTAATTTAAATAGATTCATAATAACTTTATGAAGAAACTATCATATTATATTCCTTTCCTTAATCCCTGTGGGTAAATTAAGAAAAATAATATGATATTTCAGTCTAATTAATCATATTAATATAATGAAAATTCCCGTGGGATAAAATTCATCATATTAAGATTAATTACAATCAATGTCTATTTCCAAATGTGATCCGAAGGCTCTTAATATATATTTCAACTAATTAAAGATGCTGTGGCTACTCTCTAATTAATTAAAATATATGGATCACTCAACATTTTAATTTCATACATAAAATACTCAAAAAATGCATCAAAAGCAGAATGGTAATTTAATATCACAAGGGTAGAACCGTAAATTCAATGGGCAAAGGGCAAAACTGTAATATCAACAAAAGGGCAAAACAGCAAACTTCGGTGAGTCCGCGGCCAAGGCGCGTGCAGCGCACGTGCTTGCCCTTGCGCGGGCGCGTGGTGTTCACGCGCCTTCTTCACCATGCAGGCATGTGAAACACATGCGCGGGGCAGTTGCACGCGCGTGGCGCCCATGCACTAGCAATTCTCGCGCGTGGGGCCATACGCCTTCTGCCTTCGCGAAGACGACCGATTTTCGATCTGTTTTTTGCCGTCTTCGCCGCACTTTCGATGAATGGGTCTCCTCTGGCAGCCGATTTTAGACCGAAATAATTAGTGGGTGTTGGAGAACATATCGGTGCGACCACATAGACCCAAACATCAGCAAAAATGATCAAGAAATTGGTCTGAATCAAGCAAAAATTCCCTTTATGTAAACCCTTAGCCACTGTGACTTCTGCCGCGCGATTAGCCTCCGGCGGTCACCGATATGCTGGAAAACTTACAGGCATTCTACCCCATGGCGGTGCGACTGTACTGGTTCGAAGTCGGCGATGGGTCGCCGGAATTTCGCCAGAAACGACAAATTTCTCTCTAAACCCTAGTTCCGATTTACTGTTCATTTCAATTCGAAAAATGCACCCAAAAATTCACAAAAAAACAAGGCAAAGGCACTAACACGCTCTGATACCAAATGTAAGAATATCGAACAGAATGTTCTTCTCATGCTTGATGAACAAAAACTCAAGCACAATAGAGTTTTATGCGGAAACATGATCAAAATAAATCTAACCTCTAGCCATTGTTCAAGTTTGCGTTTGTCGGAAATCCACGGGAACTTCACGGCGATCCGACTGCGATTAGAGTGCACTCTACTAACCCAATCCCCTCGCTTACTGATGGTGTATTCCAAAATGAGAGGGTTTATGTTAGACCTTTGTCGTTGCCCTAAAAGTTGAATGTTCATCCTTATAAACCGTCTTCCATCAAGACGGTTACTGAATGGGCGATTATCACGAAAAGTTACGAAGCGTGGAAAAAACCACACGTGGAATAACCGTTCGTCAAAAATAAAAATGTGGGTCAATATTAATGGTAAGTTTTATTTAAAAAACTATACCCCAAAATGTGGGATCACATATTAATATTACAGATCTCATTCGGACATTGCATCGAACGGGTGGTCTATGATTTTGGACGAGGGGTTCATAGCTTGAATAGAGTCGAGAAGGGCGCCAGCATTCTCGACACACTGGTTACAACATGCACAGCAACTAAAAAGGGAACGGGGAAGGCCGAAACTCCCGTGGACTAGACAGCCACGAGCTCCGGCCAAGCATGCTCGAAAGAGGGCAAAAGTAGTTGGGAGGTCTACCGGCTTGGTACGTCGGCTACGCAGATTTCTCTCAAATCTCGCTCACTCTCTCGGATTGCTCTCACTCTGTAGAAATCTCTCCCTTTTTCTCTGGGCTTTTTTTTCAGATCTCTCTTCTCTCTCTTCCTTTCACTGCCCTCCATTTGAACCGAGCTGATGGCCACCCTTTTTATAGGCGAGGAGCCCGGTCGACGGAGGTGCTCCGATCGGTGGTCCTTGGTGCGTCAACCGGGCTCTCCCTTGGCCAAACCGACATCCCCTTAGCTGCGTGCTTGTTCTACTCTGCTTGCGTCGCTTGCTTTGAATTGAAGATGAGTCCCATCCATCCAGGTCTCCCACTGATCTTCGCGCTGCTCCACTCGACAGCAATGATGGCGCCTGCGAGATGTTCCATCCATCGTCGGCTACGCCTCTCCTCCCGTAGGCGCGGAAGGAAGAAGGAAGGGAAAAGGAAGAAGAAGTGGATCGAGCCGAGCCGGGGGAAAATCAAAAGGGAAATGGGCCCAAGGCCCATGCCAGGGAGAAAGGAGAAGGGAAGGGGACCCCCGTGGGCCTCTCTTTTATTTTACAAATTTTTATTTATTTTTATTCGAAAATAGGGTAAAATAAGGGAAAATAAATAGGAAAATAAAACTTAGTAAATGTAGATAATATTAGTATTTAAGTGATGCAAAAATCCTTTTTGTTAGGGCCAAATTAATCCTTAATTTTCTAGGCAACTTAATTTTAAATACTTAATCAAAATTTAGGTGTCAACATTACCCCAAATCAATTTTTGGATCTTAACCGGTACACTCGTGACATATATATCATTCCTCAACTTCCATCAAATTTAAACGTGAAATTACTAAGCTTGATAATAGCAAGTCCACGTTGATATCCATTTGAGTTTGAAATAAATTTGTCACATGTATATTAATTTAGAATTTTTAATAACCCAAAAATTAATTTGGAGTAAATTTATTAAGGTTAATACCATGAAAAAAAACCTCAAACTGATACATTTGTGATAAATTATCTCATATTAATTTTTTGACTACCAAAATCTCTAAACTAATATATTTGTAACAAATTTACTCCAAACGATTATAAAAAATCCAAAATTGATATACATGTGACAAATTTATCATAGTTGACCACAAAAAGCCTCAAACTAGTACACTTGTAGCACATTTAACACTGAACTAATTTTTTTACCATTAAAAACCTCAAACTAGTACATTTATGACAAATATACCCTTTGTTAAATTAGATTAATACTAAAAAAATCACAAAATTGGTACAACTATAATAAATAGAGAGTAATATCCCAAATTAGTACACTAGTCAATTAACAAATGTCATCCAACTCATTAATTTGACAATAAAATTTAATGAAAACTATCATAGGGTAAAATTGTCGATAATGTATTAATTTGAGGTAAATTTGTTAAATATGTACTAATTTAGAGTTTTTGATGGTAAATGGAATAAAATTGTCAGAGGTGTATTAGTTTAGGGTTATTCATGGTATTAACCCAATTTATTACAGTGTACTTGTTTGAAAATTTTCATGATATTAACCTTTTTTAAAATAAACTAATGCTAATGGGAAATGTAATCATAATAAATATGCATATGCAACATGCAAGGAAAATAATGATTTTTTAAAAAGAAATGTGACCTAAAAATATTTAGCGTATGGCAGACCTAAATCTAATGCAATGGATGCACTTTTTTATATTTCATGCATAAAAGACTATCCATTCTAAATGAAAAAATATGCTTGAATTATTTTCTAAAGAATAAACAATAATACTTATATGATTGTCCTTAATTCACTATGAAATTGATAGACTATTCTAAAAAAAAATTTATAAAAAAATGATGAGAAATTATTGTGAGATTCATTCTTTCAAGAATTCATGACTTATAATATGTTATTACTCCCAAAAACTGCTATAGTAGCAAAGCTCCTTTATGAAGCAAAGCATTGTGTTTAATTTTTTTTTCTTTTGATGTGGTTCAAATAAAAACTTGCCTAATGTGAAAAATAGTAATAAGATAAATAAATAACTCAAATGTGAAAATAGTAATAAATAAACTAAATGATATGAAGCTCATCACTCAATGAAAGAGAGAGAGAGGAATTTTTTTCCTTTTACTTCTATGCTCACCAATTTATTGGTACTCTAAGTTGGTTAAAGATCAACAAAGTTGCAAAGAGCAATAAAAAAGAAACAGAACAAAAAAGAATAAACTAAAAGAAGTGCAAACGTAAAAATAGTAATAAATAGTGTAAATCATCAATGAGCATCAGATGATTTATATTTCCACCCCAATTTTGGTTAGGACACTCCTTTTTTCCAATTAACTTACCAAAATACCTTCTTCTCTCTCTTCAATTTATTGTTTCATTTTTTATCACGTTGACCCACAAAATTGCCTTTATTTCTATCATCACTCTTATATTGGATTCACAATATAAATGTCAAATTGAACTTAACAATATCACGCATCCTATTATCACTTTGCCTAGAGAAGGTTGTTAAATTTAATTTATGATCTTATATTTTTAATCACAAAAGTTATAGCAAAGGTTAGAAATTTCTAGATATAATGGCTTATGAACATATAATTAATTGCCTATTTTTTATCAAATAGTTTGAGGGGAACTTTATTTTCAAGTTGAAAATTGAAATTCAATCTAATCATCTAACGGATTTTGACATTCTAGGTATTTTTTGGAATAAGTTTGTAGATTTTTAAAGTTTTTTTTTTTGGTTGAAATAGAGAACTTTCATTATATCATCCCAAATTTGGGGAGCTCGAGAGATGGGCATCAGTACAAAGTAGATTCTAGAGACAGATGGGGGGGGGGGATTGCACTTAGTTCAATGGTAAACATTTAGCATGATGGTTTTTTGCTTCCCAATCTACAGTAGTGTTGGTCTCACGAGGAGAGAAAACAACCTGAATATTGGGCAAACGCAATAGAAAATTTCTGCATTCCCAGATTGGGACCCGTGCCTCCCACGTGCTGTGCTGCTGTTGGGTAATTGCTTCAGTTAAAGTTTTGCTATCTATCTCCACCAAAACGACGTCACTTGGGGAGGGGGAAGAAAAACAAACCGCAACTGGGGGAAATCGCGATCAGGCATTGCAGAAATTTAGGGCATCAACTAGTGCCCATGCTTCAGTCGGTAGAGGGGAGGTCGTCGGAATCAATTGTGCTCCTATGTGCAGCAGTCGGCTAGAGGCGTCACGACAGATCCATGCCACCAAGCCCTCAGTGTCGCTGGGAAGGTAAGCTCCATCTGTGTTGATTTTGAAGGCATGTTTAAGAGGAGGGATCCATCTGTTATTTCAATTTCTGCCGGTCCTGAGATTTTGGGTTGCTAGTGTAGAAGCTCCTGAGGGCCTAGAGGGCTATCTCCAACACCCCGTCAGCTCATGGACTTCGGCGCTAGAAGACGGCTGCATTATGCGCCTTCCAAATCTCTCACAAAACTGACGCGACCTATTCTAGAGCCGATAAGCTGTCTTTTCACACAATTTCCATAATCTAGTTTGCAATCCGACTAACACCTGGATTTGGAGTTTGTATTTGAAGATTCTAATGTCCCCATACTGAATTCGTCCAGGGGCAGAGGAGGCACAAGTTTTCGACAGTTTTGTAGCACGATCGGCACAACGAGCAAAAGGGGTCAAGTACGATTGTCTACCGAAATAGATTTTCTGTGGTTGGTAGGGCGTTGTGGCATAGCATCCATAGGAAAAATCTGATCTTAGGTGCGATGTGGGTGTGCCAAATGATTTTCCATATCTCGCTAGGGGGGGAATAAGACGGGGAGGCTGCTGTGCGTTG
Organism: Corymbia maculata; assembly: GCA_014182735.1. Lineage (NCBI taxonomy): Eukaryota > Viridiplantae > Streptophyta > Magnoliopsida > Myrtales > Myrtaceae > Corymbia > Corymbia maculata. The sequence continues at coordinate 18,596,960 of CM024686.1, read as the reverse complement.
CTGTTGTGCTTGATTCTCTTGGATAACCTTGTAGTCACTTTGAACAAAATATTGACTTGCCTGCGTACCTGTCCAGACAAGGACATCATGTCCCAAAGCTAGGTTTAGGGGGATTGTTAGGATTTCCTAGATAGTATGATCATCAAAGATATCCTGTAGGAGCTGTAGGTTCCAGGTTCCTTCTGTGGGGGATATGAGGTCTGCCACAAGGGGGGGTTCATGCTCAGTCACCGAACCATAAATAAGCCCTTTCGGGAGCCACCTATCCTCCTTAGTCTTAATATTAGCTCCATTGCCAACAAACCATTGCACTCCAGGGGATATGGCATCTCGGCCAGCAAGCACGCTGAGCCATCCCCATGAGTTACTTTGACATTTCCCTACATGCCAAATGTCCTTAAAAGGGAAATAGAGACCTTTGCATAGACGCCCCCATAAGGAGTTTGGCTCTGTGCTTAGTCGCCAAACCTATTTAGCCAACAGTGCTTTGTTGAAATCTAGTTGGTCATGAAAGCCTAAACCTTCCTTGTCTTTCCTTGCCTTGAGTTTCTCCCAACTTTTCCAATGTATGCCAGCTTGTTGTTCACTTGTTTTCCAACAAAAATTAGCTATCTTCTGTTTAATAGCCTTGCAAATCGTTGTAGGGATTTTAAAAACTAACATAGCATATTGGGGTATAGCCTGGACCACTGATTTTTAGAGGATTTCTTTGCCCGCTCGGGAAATTAGTTTTTCTTTACAGCCTTCCAATTTCGTGTTAACTTGCCCCAAAATCCATGTAAACACGTGCTTTTTCGATGCTCCCCAGTTTGACGATATACCTCGGTACTTCCCTATGTGAGTTAGGATCGACACCCTCAGTTCTTGCGCTATATTCCTCATTAAGGGCTAAGGACGGTCCCAACTGAAATGTATGCCCGATTTGTTCAAATTGATCTGTTGTCCAGAGGCCGTATAGTATTGATTTAGCACTAGAGCCAGGTTTTGGCCTTCCAGGACTATTCCATCTAGGAAAAAGATCGAGTCATTAGCAAAGAGGAGGTGGGATAAGGTGGGGCACCACCTGTTTAACTTGATTCCCCTAATGCTTCGATCCTCCACCACCTTCCTAATAAGTGTTGATAATACATTAGCCACCAAAATAAACAAGTAGGGGAATAAAGGGTCCCCTTATTTGAGCCCACGGGATGGGCGGAAGAAAGGTAAGGGTTTGCTATTCACCTTGACACTTAGGGATACAGTTGTAACACATTGCATCACCCACCTAACCCACCGTTCTTGAAAGCCCATCTTAAGTATGCAGGCTTCTAGAAAATCCCATTCGATACAGTCATAGGCTTTCTTCATATCTAGCTTGAGGACGGCCTGAAATTTCCTTTGCCACTTCTTAGAGCGGAGTTGATGTAGGACCTCTTGGACCATATAGATATTGTCTTGGATGCATCTCCCCCCTATAAAGGCGCTTTGTTCTTCTGCGATGATATGGGGGAGTATTGGTTTGAGTCTATTGGCCAACACTTTTGCTATGATCTTATACCCAAAATTGCATAAGCTGATGGGATGGTACCGGTCTAGCAACTCAAGGTTTTGGGTTTTTGGGATTAGGACAATGCTAGTTTTGTTGATTTCTGGGAGCATAAGGCTTATTCGGAAGAACTCCTTGATTTTCCTAACTATGTCCCCCTTAAGACTATCCCAATTTTTTTGGGAAAAATAGTTCATTTAGTCCATCAGGGCCCGGGGCCTTTTCAGTCTCCATTTGGAATGCGGCTGTCTTTATTTCTTCTTCTGAAATATCTGCGACCAGCATCATATTCATCTGATTTGTTACCATGTGGGGGCATTGTTCAATGGTTGGTGTAAAGTCCCTCTAGCCCTCTGATCGATATAGCTTTTGGTAATACGTCGCAACCATTTGCTTCATCTAGTGTGGTGTAGAAATCCAGCCCTCATCCATGACCTTAAGTCGGGATATCCTATTTCGTTGTCTTCTTTGGATAGTGGTGACATGGAAGAAAGTGGTGTTCTGATCACCTCATTTTAGCCATTGAATCCGCGATCTTAGCCCCCAATACAACTCCTCTTGCGTCCATAGAGTGTCTATTTCTCCCTTGATGGCCTGCACTCTTTTTTTCTCCTCGGGGAATTTCTCGCTATGGATGAGGGACTGTAATTCCTATTTTAGTTGGGTAATTTTCTGCTGCCCATTTAGAAAAGTCCTCTTACTCCATGTTGTTAATGTTGCTACCACTGCTTGGAGTCTCTGGGGGAGTGCACGATCCTGTGTTGGAACCAAGTCCTAGGCTCCGTTAATAATCTTCTTGCATTCTGCCTTCTCGAGCCAAAAGGACTCAAACCTGAATTCTTTTTTCCTTCTCACCCTTTCAGCTTGCAGGGACAGAATGAGAAGACTATGGTCAGAGCCTATGGCAAGTAAGGCAAAAGCTTCAACTTCCAGGTACATGACTCCACTCCTCAGTGCAAAGGACCCTGTCCAACCTTTCGTTTATGTTGGCTTGCCCACCTCTATTATTAGACCAAGTGAAAGCACACCCCTTGCTTTCCATATTCATGAGAGAACAGTCATTTAACAAGTCCCTAAAAGCTGTCATTCGTGAGCTATCAGCAAAATAGGGCCCTTCTTCTCCCAATGAAATAGGACTTCGTTGAAGTCCCCTGTACAAATCCAAGGCAGCCTTAATGAAGAACTAATTTGATGAATTTCATTCCAAAAGTTGAGTCTTTTATTCAGGTTGTACGAAGCATGGAGAAATGTGATTTGCATAACCTTACCGTCTTCTTGGTTCTTGCAGATGATGTTCATGAAATGCTTTGATAGTTCCTTCGGTAGGAGGGCCACTCGACCGTCCCAAAAAACTACCAAGCCTCCGGCCGTGCCCCTCAAGTTGACGACTTCGCAGTAAGTAAAATTCAATTTCCTTTTAATCCTCTAGAGTAGGGGTTTTTGATTTTTGGTTTCCATAAAAAAAACCATGGTGGGCCTATGCAAAGCCACTAGGGCTTGCAGCTCACGAACTGTCAAGGAGGTACCCACCCCTTGACAGTTCCAACCTAGGATTTTCATCTTCCCCAGAGTGGCATTTTAGGGCCAGCCACCATAGCCTGGTCAGAGGAGTCATCAGTTATTCCTATAAGTGTCTCCATGAGTTGAGATTCATCTAGCCAGTCAACACTAATAGGCTTGTGTTTGTAAGGGCTAAACCGCCTTTGTTTCTTCCCTAAGGGTGGTTTTGGGCCCTTACACTCCTTCTTTTTGAGTGGGGCAGCATAGGCTTAGGGTGGGGGAGGCAATGGAAGTAATAGGATACCCTTCCCAGCCCTTTGAGGTTGGCCTGTGAATAGAATCTCACCACTAGGTTCTACGATTGGGTTTGTGGTTCCCTGACCCAAGTTGGTTTCAGTTCTGCAAGGGCCACTCCTGTCCACATCCTGCAGCATGAGAGTGGGTGGGTTTTAGTCATGAGTGTCCTGAGCCCTTGGTGAGTCGTGCATGCTAGCCTTAGGGGGTTTTCCAGCAAAAAAACCATCCCAAAATGGGCTGTGATCCTGGACTTTCATGCACAGCCAGTTGCCAAAGCAACCACCCATTTTTGTATCAAACTTTGCTTCATCGTAAGGGATGGATTTGCAAAGGCTCACATAGTGGCCTAGTTTGCCACAAGAGTAACAGTAGAAGGGGAGCCTTTCATACTTAAAGTCCAGCTATATCTTCTTCTCACCATGAGATGTGGAGAGCCCTATAGTTAGTTTCGCTTGTACATCTATTTCAACCTTGGCTTTCCCAACGCGCTAGGCAACTGGATCTTTTTCTTCTACCTTTACTACTAGCACTTTGCCTATCTTGCTGGCAACCTTTTGCACGATGCCCTCCGACTTCCATTTAGTAGGAAGCCCAAAAATTCGCACCCAAAATGCATAGGTCGTGAATTTATAGCAGTGGGGGGGGGGGGTATGTCCGGTTCCCATGCCTTGAGTAAAAGGAGGTGATTAGAGAAGCACCAGGGCCCATTTTAGTACTCTTTGTTGGTCTGCCTCACAAGTGAAGTTAAAGCAGAAAACACCGTGTTCTAGGGGGTTATTACAACGGTGTCCAATCTCCAAGCCTTTTTCATGGCAATAAGGCTTGGTGATTGAGGCTGGGGTTTTGGTACATTTTGCCCATTAGAGAGAAATGACATTCCTCTAATTTTTCCTTTGATAAGTCATCATCTCTAATTTCTAACTCTTGTGTATGTAGGAGTTTACCCAGCTTGCTGCATAGATTCTCCAAGCGTTCAAAAGCACCATTATCCTCTGCCATTAGTTGCGGAATTGAAGAGGATGGGCTTTCTACAGTGGGGATTAGAAGCAGCAAGGCTCTGTTTGAGCAGAGGAGTGGAGTGACACAGCTGCCAATTTGATCCGCAGCATAAGGCAGGCAGAGTGTCACGTGGGGGGGAAGATATGCTAGTCGATCACGGCCTCATGGTGAAGAGAGGTACGAAGAGGATCACGGCCTCACAATGCAAAAGGGAGAGGAATGTGGCCGACATAGCAAGTGTCACAACTCAGGGGCAGAGAAACACATGTGTGTGGTTGGAAAGGTAGGGCAGAGACATAGGGGAATAGGGTTCTGAGGGAAGGGAAGCAGGGGAAATGGGTTCTGAGCTAGGGCAAAATGCTCGAGAGTCTGGGTTGGAGAGCAACTCCCCTTTCTCTAGGTGTAAGCAAGCTAGCCATGAGTGGGTATTGGGGGGAAGCCATGGTTAGGGTTTAAGGAAGCTACCACAAAGGTAGAGAGAAAAGCTATGTAGGAGGTAGAGCTGCCTCAAACCGTTGTTTTGTGCATATTTTTAAAATTGGGGTAGAAAATTTATCTACACCTTCAAACTCACATTAGATTTTTTCAAAGAAAAGTTTTAAGCATATTTTGAAGTTTTGATCGTCATTGTATGAGATTGAATCTACAATCTATATTAATTAATTTCTTGATAGTAGGAGGAGAATAGCAAGAAGTTTCTTTCTTTTTTTATCCTTCATGTGCTTATCTTTTACTAATATTTAGATATGATCTAAATAATATGCTTGACATTTGATTATGCTTCTAACAAATCAACTTTTTTTTCATAGTTTGGTCAATTTTTCTTTTCCATATTGATTAAGATCAGCTAGATTATTAAATTGAAATTTGATTTGACTTCGAGATATAGTTCCACTCATACTATTTGATAAAAAAAAGGCAATTACTTGTATGTTCATAAGTTGTTGTAAATAGAAATATCTTATGGTTGAAAATATGAGACTGTAAATTATAATTGACATCATTCTCAAGCCAAAGTGATAAAAAGATGTATGGTAAAATGATATTTTGTTGGGTATAATAGAGCATTTGTATTGTCAAACTGATGAGAGAGATGATAGAAATAAATGCAGTTTTCTTACATTAGCATGATAAAAGGAGAAACAATAAATTGAAGTGAGAGAGGTATTCCCGTGAGTTAATTGGAAAAAATGAATGCCTTAAATAAATTGGGGGTGAAAATAATACCATCCTTTTTTCTATTATCCAAAATCCTATTCTAATATGGTGCAATGTGATATTTACTTTTCTAGTGGTAAAATTACTAAAACATACCAATAAGCAAAATAGATGGAAACCTAATTGCAAATAGTATGTCGGAAATTGAGGGGAAAAGTGCCTAATCGGATATAGCAAACCAAACATGAAACTTTGAAACTTGAATGACTTACCTCAAACGGAAGGTTGTGCAAGAATGAAGAGAACCACTCAAGGCTTGGTTCGACAAGAACGAAAGGTTGAGGCAACGTAGAGAACCGCCAACCCGATGGCAAACAAGGTTGATTCACCATACTATTCTCTTATTTTTACTTTTTTTCTCTCAGCAACATTTCTCTTCCGTCTTTTTGTTCTCTTCTGTTTCTTCCTCTTGGTGTTCCCTTAGAGTCCCCTAAGACTCCCTATTTATAGGCCTAAACCCTCTAAATTTCCTTCTCAAAATTGAAACTGATTTTCCCCACAAAAGGCTATAAGAACTAGACTCTAAATCACTCTAAGAACTTGGTTTTTCTAACTAATTAACAAATTGATTGTATTTCATTGAATTTAGAGCAATTTGGTGTGGTTTTGCAGATGGAGAATGAAAAATCATTCTGGCAAATCTTGGTAAAGCTGAAGGGGAAATCTCGGAAAATTTTGGAGAAGAATAAGGCCCAATGGCTGCTCCAGGCTCGTTTCAGTCCTGACTTGCTGCATCAGGCCCATTCCAGCCTGGTTTGCTTGGAATGAATCAGACTTAGTAGTCATTATTAGATAAAAATAAGCAGATCCAACAAAAATAATAAAAAATATCACTTTAAAAAAAAAAGGCAATTTGGATAGAAAGCCTCTTCTCGCTTATGCTATCCATATTTTTTTAAGCAAAAAAGACTTTTTGTGTGTGTTACAACCAATCAAATGAACCCATATATAGATAGATAGATAATTTTTTTTTAATGTAGTAAAGTAAAAAAAAAAAAGAAATCTAAGAAAGATAAATAGATCCATTTCTACACGATTCAATTATATTTGTTCAATACACTGTTGTCAATATGAATAGTTAGATAGAATACAATAAAGAATTGATCACAAATTTCAAATGAAAGGGCAAGAATCCTATACATGAATCAAGACTCTATTTGTTTCATAAAAATAAATAATTTGAAAAATATTTTTCTAAAAATAATCACTCATATGGGTACTTACCTTAACGGGAAAATTACCAATTCAGTCTTAAATCTATTGACAGAATATCAATTCTTTGACCAAAAAAAGAAAAAAAAATAAAGAATATCAATTCAATTCAAACATTCCAATTTTATTAATGTAGTCCTAAACATATGTGCGCATTTTCAATATAGTCTTCCTGGTCATTGCCATTATAAATCATTGATGTGGCAATCCACAAGTTGTTCATGTAGGATGTTGGTGATGACTAAACATTAGGTCAATGATTTTCGGCGGCAATTCCATGCAAAAGTTTAGGATTAAATTAATAATTTGCATTCTGTCAAAAGTAGTTGATGTAAAAAAAAAAATGTTGGTAAGTTACCAAAAAGTTCGAAAAAATCCAGTAGCCGATTCTACTTGCTCTTTTAAAAGATTATGGGCATAGAAAAAAGTCATTTTTTTAGAATTCGGAACAGTAAAATCGCCCAACACTTACAAGAACCTCCCATTCACATAAACTTCAAATCTAATGACTATATTCAAATCCTTTCATTCTCATTATCATTAAACAGTCAAGTACTTAAGCATAAGAAACTCAGCGAAGAGATTAACATGGACTTGAAGTCATAATCTCTTAGATAGACACTTATGCAACGGGATGACAAACTGTCTAGGCAAGTCCACTAAGGCCACCTTCAGCCCCAGAATCCTTCTGAATTCTCATGTGCCCGCTCTCGCCCCACGAAACGTCCGAAGAGTCCTTAGAAACCAAGAGTCCTTATCAACCACCACTTGGTCCCATCCGCGTCCATCCCGGACCCGACGACCATCACTGCGTGGTTCAGGCTGGCTCCACGCGGGCCTGTAAAGACGCCTGCATAGTTCAGGAACGTAGCTCCACTCGAGGCCAGCGCTACTGACACCGGTTGCGCCATGCCTTCAGCATGTCCTCCTCGTTCGGGGGCACGCCCCTGTAGTCCCATATTTTGGCCTCGGCGACAGACCGAGGCCTGCACGTCGCAGGTGCTGTCGATATTGACGTGCGGTTAGTTCATTGTGGAGCTGACGCCTTGATTGTTGGTGATGTTTCGGAGCCGTTGTGCATTAGCCCTGGCTCTTTGTAAAGTTGGTAGCACCTTGTTTGACCCAATCGAGGCCATCCGGAATGTTATTCAAACCTTGGCACTCAAAATTTGGGAGGAGTTAAACGTGTGTTGATGTTGGCAATTTGTATCTAGTTAACGTGTGTTGATGTTGAAAAATAAAAAACAAGAGATACTTTTTTCTCGAAATATGGACAAACTCCTAAAGAAATACTTCATGAAGCCTCCCAGAATTTAATTGATTTATTTATTCCTTTTTTATATGCACAAGGGGTTGACTTGTATCATCATGACTTGGTTTTGATTTCTCTCTTTTTTTAATTGGAATTAGGAATCGCTTGTCAATTTAGGTTATGTGTGTTAACTTGCTCAATAGTGACTAATTATATTTTTTTGTTCTCAGGAATAAAATAAATAAAAAACAGAAATCCGTTTGGCAAACTATTTTTGTTTCCGGGAACAAATTTGTGTTTGTAAATAAATTTGGAGCAGAATTAAGAATACAAAAAAAAAGTTGAAATTCTAGAATCAAGCCCACGCAATTTTTCTTTTCATTTTTTTTTCTCATTTCTTTTCTTCTTTTCTCCTTTTCTCCTTTTTTCTTCTTCTTCTTCCCAACTGATTACAGGCCACTGTTGTTGCTACTGCAGCCAACAATCCACTGGGCAAGGTGCCCCGAGCTTGTCAGAGCCCGTCAGGCCAGGGTGAGATTCGACAAGCTTGCTAGAGGCTCACTTGGCCACCACAAGCCTCGATTTCCCTAGATTTAGGCAAGGTCAAGCCTCAGTGATGGCCAAGCAAGTCTCTACTAGCCTGGCAAGCCAAACCCTAAAGTTACATTTGGATCCATTTTCCCCCAATTTTTCATCATCAGTGGGTTTCATCTTCGAGAGATGAGAGATGGAGATCAATGGGGTGGAGGCAGTTCTATAGAAAATCTAAGACATGCACAACAAGCTTAGCGATGCCAGCCACTCCATTTCTCGCACTCACTTCCTCAACTCCATCAAGTCCCTCCGCAAACTAGACTTGCCTTAGCCATAGCAACCACTCTAGAATAAGAAGCAGCTGTTCAATGATGTCGCCACTGAAAAGGATAATCAGGTAGCATCCAGTGAATACGTGTTCGTTAAGGAGTTTGAAGTCTATGATGAGGTGGTGCAAGAGGCCGAGTGCTAATGTTGTCTTGAATTCCACAAAATTTCGATCAATTTGAAATTCGAAATTAAAAAGCCGATCAAGAAATCTAGGAAGGTTTGAAGATTGCAAGCTATTTTGTCTCCAAATATATTTCCTAGATTTGGACCTATCTATAAGAGGTTTTCATGGGAGATAGTCCTAATTCAATGTAACTGGGATATATCATGATATCTTTAATATATAGGAGATAATCACTGAAGATTTATTAGTTAGTTTCAAATTTGATAATATCTTTAGGGTGGAATTCATTTCATACTAGGATTTGGAAAGTGGGGATATTTATCTCAGCATTGTACCTTGTACTCTAGTGATACACTCAAATAAGAAATCGTCTCTCTCTCTCTCTCTCTCTCTCTCTCTCTCTCGTGGACATAGGCGGATTTTCGCTGAACCACGTAAATCTCCATGTGCTTGATTATTTTTTTTTTTTCTCATCTAGTTAGGGTGTTCTTCCGCACAACAACTGGTATCAAAGAATCCAAGTTCTCCGTTCCTATAGTGTGACTTCTAACTAGATGGCTGGAAAATGTTCAACCATTCGATTTGATATTGAATGATTCACCAAGAAGAATAATTTTACACTATGGTGGAGAATGATGAAGGATCTGTTGATTCAACAAGATTTATCAAAGGTTCTTTTGGGAAGATTGAACAAGCCGGACACCATCACTAATGATGATTGGGCCAATATGGAGGAGAGAGCATGTAGTGCAATCCAATTTAACCTATCAGATGAGGCCCTTCAATATATAGCAGAAATTGAATCTACTCTGAAGGTATGGCTCAAACTCGAAAGCATTTACATGACGAAATCTCTTATGAACAAGTTGTTCTTGAAGAAGAGATTGTATTCACTTCAGATGAGTGAAGGAAGAGATCTGTTGGAACACCTCAATGTGTTCAATTAGATAATTAGTGAACTTACAAGCTTGGAGGTAAGGTTTGAGGATGAAGACATAGTGCTTCTACTACTGGCATCGTTGCTGGATTCGTTTGACTGCTTAGTGACTATGCTCCATTATGGCAAAGAAACCCTGGAGATTAGAGAGATGACTGCTGCCCTAATTTCAAACAACACCCGGAAAAGGACAAGTAGTTCAAAATCTTCGAGAGAGAGACTCTTTGCAAAGGAGAAAAGCAATCAAGGAAGAGGAAGATCAATGGATTGAGGATCGAGTAGTAGAGGTCAATCAAAATCCAAGGGAAAGTTCAAAGGAAGATGCTACCGGTGTAATAAGGAAGGGCATACCAAGAGATTCTGTCCAAATAAGAACGAAAAAAAGAAGAAGAGCTCTGATGAGGCAAGTGTAGCCAACAACATTGAGACCAATGATGGGGACGTCTTGTCCATATCATCAAGGAAGGACACCTTTGAAGATTCATGAATCCTGGACTCTGGATGCACTTATCATATCTGTTCTCATCGAGAAGCCTTCGATGAGTACAAGGCATATGATGGTGGTTCAGTTCTCATGGGGAATGATACTTCGTGCAAGAATGTGGGAGTTGAAATCGTGAAAATCAAGATGTTTGATGGCATGATTAGAACCTTGGCAGACGTGCGTGATGTTTCGGGTCTAAGGAAGAATTTGATCTCATTGGGAGCACTTGAATCCAATGGATGCAAGTACACAGCTCAAGGTGGAGTATTGAAGGTGATTAAAGGAGCTTTGGTTGTTCTTAAGGGATAGAGGCACGGGAACCTATATCGACTTATAGGAACCATAGTGCAAGGTGGAGCATTTGTGCCCACAAATTCTAGTACGGAGATAGATAAAACCTATCTATGGCATATGTGTCTTGAGCGTATAGGAGAACAATGATTGATGGAGCTCCACATGAGGAATGCACTCCAAGATATGAAAACATGCAAATTAGATTTCTGCAAATTTTGTGTGTTTGGAAAATAATGCAAAGTACGGTTCAATATTGCAACTCATACAAACAAGGGCATGCTCAAGTATGTATACATGAATGTATGAAGTCCTTCACCGGTAAAGTCAAAAGGAGGAAAGGAATACTTCGTGACATTCATTGACGATTTCTCTCGCAAAGTTTAGGTCTACTTCATGCGACACAAAAGTGAAGTCTTTGAAAAGTTCAAAGAATGGAAAGCTAAAGTTGAGACTTCAACGGGAAAGAAGGTTAAGTGCTTGAGATCGAACAATGGAGGAGAGTACAAATCAACACCATTCATGGAGCTTTGCAAGAATGAAGGGATTAAATGTCACTTCACAGTTCCAGATACGCCCAAACAGAATGGCATAGCGGAAAGGATGAATCGGATCTTATTAGAGAGAGCTTGAAGCATGAGGCTACATGTGGGACGAAGCAAGGAGTTATGGGCAGAAACTATTTGCATGGCATGTTACCTTGTGAATGAGTCTCCATCAACTACAATTAAATGCAAAATTCCCAAAGAGGTATGGGCTGGTAAAATTGTCGACTATTCTAGTTTAAGAATATTTAGTTGTCCTACTTTTGCACATGTGCAGAGCTCGAAGTGCTCGAAATTGGATCCAAAATCAAAACAATGCATATTTCTCAATTACGAGAAAGGAGTGAAAGGCTACAAATTATAGGATCCAAGTGAGAAGAAAGTTCTAATGAGCAGGGATGTTATGTTCAATGAATCTACAATGTTGAAGTCAAGCTGTGCGCCACACGTGGCTGCTGAAGAGGAGAGTGATAAATTTATCATTAAGGTGGAGCTTGAAACCAGAGAATTTGTAGAGAATGGTGAGTCATCCGACGAAGCTCTAAGAGTCAAAGAAATGGTAGAAGTTTCTCGTACCATTGCGACAAGTCGAGGAAGGCACACTATCAAAGCATCGGAGAGGTATGGTTACTTATGCTCTTACCGTAGGCTTTGGCGATCCAAGCTCCTACCATGAAGTTTTGAAAAGTGATCACAAAGAAAAGTGGATGACCGCAATGATGGAAGAGATGGAGTCGTTACAAAAGAATGAGACATGGGAACTTGTGAAGAAACCCAAGGATCGGAATGTCATTGATTGCAAATGGGTTCTTCGAAGAAAGGAAGCAGCAATAGAGAAAGAACAAGAGAGATATAAGGCCCGACTTGTTGCTAGGGCTATGCACAAAAGGAGGGGATTGATTACGACGAGATATTTTCCCCGGTTGTAAAACACATCAATTCGTGTTTTACTAGCTATGGTGGCCATGTATAACTTGGAGCTTGAGCAGCTAAATGTGAAGACAGCATTCCTTCATGGTGACTTGAAGGAGAAAATTTATATGGAGCAGCCCGAAAGCTTCAAGGTGGAAGGGAAAGAGGATCATGTTTGTTTGCTCAAGAGATCACTTTACGATTTGAAGTAATCTTTGAGGCAATGGAATAAAAGGTTTGATTCTTTTATACTTCATATTGGCTACATGAGGAGTGTGCATGATTCTTGTGTCTACTACAAAATTTGGGATGACAAGTCGCTTATTCTGTTGATGTTCTATATTTGATGATATGTTGATTGTTGCAAGAAAAATGAGAGACATTATTTCTCTAAAGTCTCAGTTAAGTAGTGAGTTTGATATGAAGGATCTTGATGCTGTAAAGAGGATCATTGGCATGGAAATCTTTCAAGATAGACACACAAGTAATCTTTAGGTAAATCAAAAGAAGTATGTTGGGAAGGTTTGGAGCGGTTCAACATGGGTAAAGCTAAACCGATTAGTACACTCTTAGCAAATCACTTCAAATTATCTGACAAACAATGCCCTGTTTCACATGAGGAAGTTGTAAAGATGTCTCGAGTACCCTATGCCAGCGCAATAGAGAGCCTCATGTATGCTATGGTTTGTAGCAGACCATATTTGGCTCATGCAGTGAGTCTTGTCAACCGATACATGAGCAATCTGGGTAAGAAGCATTGAGAAGCTATTAAGTGAATCTTTCATTATTTGGCTAGAACTGCCGGAGTGGGTTTAATGTTCAGTTACAAGGGAGGATCAATCGATTTAGCAGGTTATGTTGATTTAGACTTTGCTGGTGATTTGGACATGCGAAGGTCCATCATGGGATATGTCTTTACTATTGGCGGCAAAGCTATTTCGTGGAATGTAATGCTTCAACCTACTATAACATTGTCTACAACTGAAGCTAAGTATATGGTAGTAATTGAAACTGTGAAGGAGGCAATATGGCTGACTGGTTTGGTCACAAGGTTGGATATAAAGCAAGAAAGTGCTACATTATATTGCGATAGCCAGAACGCAATATGTCTCACGAAAAATCAAGTGTTTTGTTCCAGAATGAAACACATTTAAGTTCGGTACCACAAAATTCGAGAATTTTTGGAGAATCGTAGCATTGCTTTGAAGAAAATCCATACTAAAGATAATCCTACAGATATGCTCATGAAGACGGTTACTACAGAGAAGTTCAAGTCCTGCAGGGACTTGATTTCTCTCACTCATCATTGAGGTTGATGGAGGCCGCACTGATCTAGGTGCAGGCGTAACTTTGCGAAGTTACGATGGAGGGAGAGATATATTCGCTTTCTTGGTTCAAGTGGAGGCTTGTGGTTTATTCAAGCCAAAGCTGGAGATTTGTTGATATTGTCTTGAATTCCACAAAATTTCAATTGATTAGAAATTCGAAATTAAAAAGTTGATCGCAAAATCTAGGAAGGTTTGAAGATTGCAGGCTATTTGTCTCCAAATATATTTCCTAAATTTGGACCTATCTATAAGAGGTTTTCATGAGAAATAGTCCTGAGTCAATGTAATTGGGATATATCATGACATCTCTAATATAGGGAATAATCATTGAAGATTTATTAGTTAGTTTCAAATTTGATAATATTTTTAGGGTGGAATTCCTTTCTTACTAGGATTAGGAAAGTGGGGATCTAAAGATCTATTTATTTCAGCATTGTACCTTGTACTCTAGCGATACGCTTAAATAAGAAATCATCTCTCTTTCTCTCTCGTGGATGTAGGCGAATTTTCAACGAACCACGTAAATCTTCATGTTATTGATTATTCTTATTTTCTTTCTCATCTAGTTAGGGTGTTCTTCCGCACAACACCAAGAGCCTCAAAGTCATCCACACTGCTCTGGAGAATCTAGAAGATTAGCTCAAGTTTTTTCATGTGAGTCTTGGATTTTAATTTCCTTGCTAGATCTACAAGGCAAGCCTCACCTAGCCACTAGTGAGGCAAAGACTTGCAATGGCCAAACGAGCCTTTAGCAAGCTTGCTGGATCTCGCCTAGCCAATCACCTGCCACTGCCAGCGGCGTCGACTGGCCACAAAAGGAGGAATAAGAAGAGAAAAGGAAAAAAATAAGAAAAATAAGAAAAATATAATAAAAGTATAGAAAAATGAAAAGAAACAAAAAAAATTAAGAGTTCTACCAAACGCATTTCTATTTCGGGAATTAAAACTTGAGGCAATTACAAAATGCTTTCAAATGCTCGGAAATTGTTCTTAAGAATAGAATTGTTATTAAACGCACCCTTAATGGATCATTCAAGAACTGGACTGTCATTCTAGTTCAGTTGCCAAGTGGGATCATAAAATTGGTCCCACTAAATTTCATGTATAAGCAATATTATATGCAACAAAGAATTATGCTAATTAGAGCAAATGAACCAACAATATTAGTATATTAGAAAATTCGTAAGCAAAAGACACACTCACCAGACTTTGTATGAGTAGAAAAAGTAGATAATTATCCAACACAAAAACTAATAAGTGCGACGTTCTGAAATTCGAGCCATTTGAGGGAGGAATGAACGTTAATTTCGTCGATACATTGTTGGTTGATCTCACTCGGAATTGATCACTTATGAGATACTAACCTTCAAAGGAAAAGCTAATGAGGATAGAACTCGTGCGACTAAAGAACTTGACTTAGGAAAATGACTCGACCGTGAAATTGCGTAAGGATGATCCTGTTGATATGCATGCTGATTTTAGGGACGACTAAAAGTCAATTCGCGGACAGAGTATAATAGGACGACAGGTGATTCCGTCTACTGTTATCAAACTTGCGAACGACTCTATGCCGATCCTTAATAATCGTGTACTTTGAAATAAGAATATATCATTCACAATTTCATGTAGTCAATGACGTCCATGTGTCGAGATGTCTTGAACATGAATTGGCATGAGTCGATTACGCATGAATCCTTAAAGCCACCTGTTAGTCTAAGTAGTACCAAAATGGCATTTGGGCAAAATTGATATAGCATGAGAATCCAAGAATGGACTTCGAATTTTCGGGAACATCCAGGGCAGACTTTTGGACTATACTTCTTCGACCATCGACAGTGTCAGTTGAGCCGAGTTTTGGGAAAGGGATTTTCAGACCGAGGAAATGAGCCTACGAGGATGTGGGCTAAGCAAGATCAGTGTGGGCTTCATGCCTAAGGTGGGACAACCACCGTGGTAGACCTGAGGCAAGCAAGTGAGCCCGTTGGACAAAACCAACAATTTACCCTCCCAAGCCCATTGTCTAACCTTGAAACGTTTCGAGCCCAACAAATTGCCGAGTCCATTCCTATTTATTTTCTAGTCTGTTTCTTAGGCCCTCCCTTCATTTTCAACCCAAGGGCAGTTTAGGAATTGTGGAAGGTGGAAATGACCAAAATGCCCTTGGATATTTTGAAGAAAAGTCAAAAGAAGAGAGAGAAGATGATGTTATGTTTCATGGGGACTTGAACCAAGCCATTAATGGCATTAATGAGCTTATCCTTCAGTCTTCATTTCACTCTCTCTCTCTCTCCTTCAACTGTCACAAACTGCACTCTTTTCCCTTGGTTTTTCTTTCCTTTTTATAGTTTCAACTTCTAACCTTCCTTCATGACCTTCCCGTATGAATCATGGCCCGTGCCATCCACCGTTGTGTTCAGAAGGCAAAATCAGTTTAGCTGGCGTTAGCTGTTCATTGAATGGAGCCATTGGCCGATCCATACAGCGGCCAGAAGCCAACTGCTCGCTAACCGCCCACTATAGCAACCAGCCTGCCTAATTCTATTTTTTCCTCTGTTTCTCTCACATTTCGACCAAACCACCGCCCATACCAGCCACCAACAATTGTCCCTCAGCCCCCTGGTGCCGCCAATCACCGGCCAACCACTTGCTAGAGCTCCAGCCAGCCATTTTTACTCCGACTAGCCCCTTTCCTCATGTAGTATTGTTTTCTGGAGTTTGGTGTGTGAGCAGAAGCTGTTACTATGGTTTCAGCCTCGAGACCACCTTAGAGTATTGTGTTTGAGGTCCCCGAGTGTCGCCCTCATCGCCGCCGCCGCATTCGTGTCGCCGGCCCACTTAATGGGTGAATTTAACCTCTAATCTCTTAATTAATCCCTAAACTTGCTTATGGTTGGGTTACTTAGTGTTAAGGGTTGTTTAGGATGTTTAATTAAATGTATTGTATTAGCCCTAAGATAGGTGGTTAGATAAATGGTTAAGATTAGCCTAGCTTAATCTTGCTTAATTATGCTTAATTGTGCTTGATTATGCTTAATTGTGTGTTATGTGTTAATTAAGCATGTTTTGCTCTAATTACTTGATTAATTTGATTAATTGTTTTAATTAATGATTTATTTAATTTCTGAAATTAATTATGTAATTATTTTAATTAAGCATGTTTTGCTCTAATTACTTGATTAATTTGATTAATTGTTTTAATTAATGATTTATTTAATTTCTGAAATTAATTATGTAATTATTTTAATTTCGAAATTTATTTATTTAATTATTTTTAATTTCTGAATTTAATTATTTAATTATTAAATTCTGAAATTTCACTATTCATGTACTGTTCATCCAAAAATTAAAAATGTGTATAATTTCATGTGTCTTGATTTTATGAAGTGAATTGAATGTGTAATTGTATGAGTATCAGCATGAATCGTGTGATTTTCATAAAAATGGGAAAAAGATGAATTGTCCGAGGGACACTAGAAATGGATCACTTTTATGAGGAAGGAATTGAGATTTCAAATGCAAGTGTATGTGCAAGTATGTGTGCATTGGCTATAATAGTCCGAATTACTGAATGGAGGACACGAAAGGGCACGATTACGCCTCTACGGAGAAAGGGCGCCGTAGCGCCATAGCACCTTGGCCCAAGTTGTAGCCTAAGAGGTAGTAATAATCGGAACACATGTAATGCCAGAGTGTACGAGAAACATTGCATCATTGATTTCGAATATGCATGAGGTGATCACATTATTATTTATGGCACGCACGCATGAATTAATAATGTGCAGGGTGTGGCAATAGCCAAATGAGATCGCTTGTGATGTGACTTGCATGTGATTGGTGAACTACATCATCTAATGGCCATGTGCATTGCGTGTATTGTGCTGATATATAATGTGCAGGGTATGACATATCAGGTAAGGTTGCACATGCAAACCGACTTTTGATTATTGGTTGACCATGTCTATTATTTAATTGCTAGTTGCTAGTTGCTGGTTGTCTGTTGTTGGGTTAAGTGAGGGGTGGTTCTAAAGAGATACCCCAGGTTGAGTTAGTGTACTAACCAGGACTCAGGGGTAGAACTCGCTAATATTTTATTTCATTGGTTAATGAATAACCATTTCAGGCCTTTAGAATGGCGTACCCACAGTGGAGAATCCTGCCCCTGCTTCACTAGTGATTGACTTGACGGAGCCGAGTCTGATGGGTCCGAGTGACCATGGTGTTGAACCCGATGGTTCATTTTGTATAGTTGGATTAGCCTAGTTTTTTTTTTTAACTCGGCTTAGAGGATGGATTGCCCCTTTTGTCGAGTTTGTAATTCGAAAGATGATCCTCCATTAGTTAATCTAGTAAATTGTATACATTAGTACTCGAGGTTTCTGCTGTTCATCCATCTATCTCTTTTTTGATTATTTGATTGTCTTTTTGGACTGAGGATAGTTCGTCTTCCGCTTGCATATAATGAAAGATGAAAATGAATGGTTGTCGATGAGTATTGGGACGTCGCTTTCAATTGACCATGGTAAGGGATTGTTGTATGCCCGGGGTTCAGTACGTGACAGTAAGTAACCTTGGTTTTTAGGATTTTTCATTTTTTATAATGAAAAAATTAAATATATGTTATAAATATTACCGGTTTGGTCTAGGTGGGCGAGTTGGCAGTTCCATGCCTGAAATTGGGAACTGTACCAGTACTTACTAGTTTCAATAATTAAAACCAAGAACCTAACTGATTACCTTAAAACCAGTACTTACTAGTTTGGTCCAGTTCCCAATGGTCTGGCCAATTCTCAGTTCCTTTATACACTCCTAAGGTCGAGTATGAGTGAAAAATTTTGCATTATAAATAAATAGATTTTAAATGGGTTAATGGGTCAATTCGGATCAAATCATTTAAGATCAGGCCAAAACTCGACTTGCTTGTCTAACAAGCCTAGTGGAAAGAAAGGAGGAAATTACTTTCTTCCACCTTCCTTTGGCCATGATAAAAAGCGTCAACAGCTTGGATATCTATCTTAACGCTCGTTTGTTCTAAGCATATTCTTAAAGGACGGCTGCGCTTGCCTCACCTTTTGATGTTCGAACATCAACATTGCTACCCACTAAATATCAATTTTGAAAGTAAATATCCACCGTACATATGTCTAGCCATTATTCATCATCGTTAAATCCATTCCATCAAATAATCGTTTATTCTTCTTCAGATATTTCCTTTTTCTTTATACGTAATTTCCTAACGTTGTGTGGGTGCATCGGGCGCGCCTAAAAACATAATCACTGTTTTTTTTTTCAAAAAGAGACATGTTTTTATGATATTTCAATAAAAATTTGTAGATGAAATATCTTTTAGGCGGCCTCAGACTTGCTCTGAGGAGACGAACCACACAAATTTCAGAAGTATAATGATACGAATCGACAGCTCAAGCAAATAAAACCAACTTGTTTACTACTTTACCAACCTCTTTATTTTCTGTAATTTCACTGATAATTTGAGTATATTAGGTAATCCTCTCAAAGTAAGAAAAGGCTCCTATCCATTCTATTGGGCCCGAAACGAACCGGGGACCTTGGAAAGAGCAGGCCTTCCATTATTTCTTACAAGAACGCAAGGAAAATGCTAAAAGGCGGGAAAATATAAAGTTTTCGGTGTGGAACGGACTTTCATTTCTAACTTCTTCTTTTTTTCAAGTTGTTATCTACATAAATTGACATCTATTTAAAGCAAACTAGGCGAAAAAGACAAATGAATATTGACAACTACATTTTTAATAATTTTTTCATAATTCAAAAAAATGGATAATAATTTTTAAATTTAGAAAGAAAAGTCATTAAGAAATTTGTTTTGCTTAAAATAAGCCAAAACTCCAACCAATAATAATAATAATAATAAGCCAAAACGCATGATAAATGGCAAACTGATTAGACATCTATCACGTTCCACACACGTGGAATGATTCCAAACAAACTTATGAGAGTACCATTTAGAATATAGTTAAGTCATGGTTGTCGAACATTTATAGCGTAAAAAAGAAGTAATTTTTGAGATGAACTTGGTTTAAATATTTGAGATGAGACAAAGAAAAAGGGGATGAGCCTATTCTAAGTCAATGCATCTTGCCCTCAAGCGAAGATCATATTAGCATAATAAGTCCGTACAGCTTATGGTTCAAGTTTGGACATCTTCGGGAGATAACAACATTTGATCATCACGCCTATTAAGTACCATGAAATATCATTGACTTAGACCAATGTTGGTCTATACAGATGAAAACTAAAGGGATTCTAAGAGAACAATCTGTCTTTTAACTTATCTTCCACAACTTTGTTTGAGTGGTGAAATTGTTGATTTATGAGAAAATTATACAAAAAGCCTTAAATCAATTGTATGGTGGTCAATTCAGTACTAAATCTTTTAATTGTAACAATTTAATTTTAAACCTTTTGACGATTTACCAATTTAGTGCTAAATCCTATAACAACTTATCAATGTAGTCATTTCGGCTAATTATCTAAATAATATATTTAGAACTAAATTAACAAAATTTCAAAAGATTTAGAAGTATATCAATACAATTGAAAAGCTTACAATTAAATTAGCAAATTGTCAGAAAGTTGATAACTAAATTGGCACAGTTAAAATGTTTAATACTAAATTAGCTATCGTACTATAGATTTAGGAATTTTTTTTTGGACATTTATCTCATTGATTTATCAAAGCACAACATCTCTTGCTTTGAATGATCTTGGAGTTCAAACCCGCCACACTATGAGTGAAGTCTTACCAACATACTTGAACAGAATATGCACTCATCAATATTAATCGAGCCAAAAGTTCCTGAATACCCAAAAATGAGCGACCCAATGATGCGTTGGCTGGTTTTCTTTTTCAAAGTTTTTGTTTATCTTTTTTTGGAAAAGTTGACCATTTTCTGACGTGGAGCCAAATTAACAGCAAGTCAGCGCTACATACACTAAATATATATATATATATAATGCCACGTCAGATTTTGGTGCACCACATCAGCAAATTTGTGCGAGCAATCATTGGAAGGAATTGAAGCAAAAGTTCGAACATTTAGGACTCGATTGTACATTGGAACCAATTATTAAGACTTGGCAGTGCAATTTTCCCTATTAAATATATAATAGGGTCATTTTTTTCCTTCATCCTGATTAGAAGAAAGTTCTTCAAACTAAATTTTGATTGATGGACTACAAACATGGACATCACTTATATTTATATATAGTCAACTTTGCATGAGATTAATATACATTACTGTATTAACGTACCAACCAGAGAATGAAACTTTCTACAACAAGGGACGGAGGGCAAATGTAGCCTTATACCTCCACTTTCATTGCTTTGAAAATCTTTTCAAGAGACGATGCATAGATATTTTTCATCAATGCCTCATAAATCCTAATCGATTTCCGTATGTTTTTCACTTATTGTAGTGATAAGGATAGGAAGACGTATAAAAAGGGTAACGATTAGTCAAAGCAAGCAATTGTTAGACCCTTTACTGCGTCAAGCAGACACCGGACCCGCATTCTAATCTCTTCCCCGTTCACTTTCCTAGGGTTTAAGTGACTCCACAGCATGCTTAACATTATCTAGAACCTAGTCAATATAGAAACCCTTTTCAATTTCCAAGCGACCAATGGATTTAAGTGATTCTTCTCTTTCACTTTCATAAGTTGTCCTATTGTTCTATCACCACCACTTTGACGCTCTTTACGAAATAGTAGAAAAATAAAAAGGCCATCAAATTTAATAAAAAAAATGTATGTATGTACATATAAAATAGGTTGACGAGCAAGTGCTTTTATTCTAGGATGAGTCATTGGCACCATCGTAGAGACATTAGAGATATGGAGTTTGAGCCAATAATAGTGAAGTAATGCATCAAAGATTGGGGAAAAAGTATCAAAAAATTCATAAACCTATTACATTTGTAACAATTCAATTTTAAGCCATTTAGTTGGACTAATTTAATCCTAACTTTTTTACATTGATAGCAATTCAATCTATCCAGACAATTTAGGCTAAAAATTGCTAACGTGAATACCGGTTGTTTTACATAGCATGATTGATGCTCAAGTGGACATATTTTAATAATATTTTGAATTTTTCATAATTCTTTGTTCTTTTCTTTTCTTCTTTTTATTATTTTTTCTTAATTTTTTTTTATGAAAGTCACTGGGGATGCGAAGGCCCTCGCCAGATCTAGGTAATGGTCACGTCACCCGCAGCCGGTGAGGCTTGTGCCATGTCAACACCGTTTGAACCTTGTTTGCTGGACCATGCAAAAAAAAAAAAAAAAATATATATATATATATATAGATAAATACAAAACTATGTTTGGCTGGGTAACAAACCTGGAAAATTTTTATAACGAATTTTGAATGAAAGGACACAAAACCTCTAGGTGAAAATTTATGTGTCAAGAAGTTGCAAGCAAGGCAAATAAAAGCAGTGACTTAATAGAACAGTTGGTAAATTGAAAAGACAAATAAAATTTTATAAATAGCTCAAACAAGAATTAGAGGTAAATTGTCCAAAGAGTTCTAAACATATTGCAATTCTACCAATTTAATTCTAAGTCTTTCAATTGTGCCAATTGAGTGCTACATATTTTTACATTTTATGAATTGAATTCATCCAGATAATTTTGGTCGAAAATTACTGACATGAGCACTAGCCGTCCAACATGAGCACTAGCCATTCGATGTGATATGACCAACATTGAAGTGGACAATTAATAATAATATTTTCATATTTTTTCTTTTTTCTTTCCTTTTCCCTTTTTTTTTTCATTTCCTTCATTACTTTTTCCTTTACTCATCTTTTCTTTTCTTTTTTTCTTTTTCCCTTTTTCCCCCTATTGGCCATATTTGAGCCTCATTGATGGCCAACAAAGGTCACTAGCCTCAGGCAAACCCTTGTCAGCCTCGAGCAACGGAAGTCCACATTTGGCCTCACAAAAGCTGCCCTTGCCTACTCTAGCAAAGGGCTACCCTTGCCATCCTATGCTCGAGCGTTCCTTGCCTGAGACTAATGACCTTTGCTAGCCATCGATGACAACTAGTGATTGCTGATGGAGAAAAGGAAAAAAAGAAGAAGAGAAAATAGTAAAGATGAAAAATAGAAGAAAATAAAATATGACAAATTTTAAAAAAATATTTAAATATATTTAAAAATATTCCTTGTCGATTCTGACCGCCCTACGTGGTTAGCGTCCACTTCAATATTTTCCAACTAAAATTAGTCAAATAGACTCAATTGGCAAAACATGAAAATGTTTAGAATTCAATTGGCATAATTAAAATGTTTTGGACTGAATTGGCAAAAGACAATAAGTTTAGGACTATTGAACAATTTTTCCCACCGTTAGTAACTTAGGATACTTTTTCGTGAAAAATGAATGATTTGAAAATATGCTCCTTAAAATGGTCACTTGTATCACTGAGGAATGAATGAATGGAGAAGAATTTATCATTCATGAAAATATTAAGAACTAAATTGTTATCAATAACAAAAATGTTTTTGACTAATTATTTTGAGTTATACAAAACAATCATTTTAAAGAAAATATTTTTAAAAGCATCAGATTTCCACGGAAGAAATGTAGCTTTAACTAAAAAAAGTTATTAGGTCATTCAAATAAAAGTTGGCAATATTATAAATGAATTGGTAAATTTTAGTCACTACTTGAAAAATGTAAATAAAAGTCTATAGAAGGTAAGATTTGTAAAACATAAGATAATTTAGTGATTTAAAAAGCCAAATAAATGTTAGTTACCGATCCAAACGAGTGGTGACAATACAGAACTGGCTGGACTCAATCAGAAAAAATTCGATAATTACTTTAACTAGGATTTATTGATAAGCAAAGCAAATGAAAGCCAGTAAACCAATAGAAAGTTGGCACATTGGAGAAAATATAAATATTTGTGAGTAACTAAAATGAGTCTTGGTAAGCAAAAATAAGTGGGAAAATTATCAAAACAATTCTACACCTATTGTAATTTTTCCAATTCAGTTATAAATATTTTTTTGGCTAATAAAGTCCTAAACCTTTTGTAATTATGCAAATTTAGTCTATCCGGACAAATTTGGCCAAGGTGACGTGGATGCCAACCATCCACGAATGTTGACGTGGTAATTTTTTAAATAAATTTATATATTTTGAATTTTTTTAATATTTTGATTTTTCTACTAATTTTTTATTATTTTCTTCCTTTTTTTTTTTCCTTTCCTTATTCCCCTTTTTTTAGCCGATTGCCGCTAGCCAAAGGAACGGCCATTGAGTCAACTTTGTTGGCCACTAACGAGGACGAGCCTCACCTAGCGATGGCGAGGCCGCTATTGCCATAGCTAGGCAACACCCTCGTCCAACCATGGCGAGGGTCAACCTCACCAGTGGTTGGTGACGCTCGACCTTGCCATGGTTGGGTGAGACCGCGCTAGATTGCCATGGCCAGCGGAAACCCACCAAAGGAAGGGGGAAGAAGGGAAAAAGAGAAGAAAAAGAATAAAGAAAAGGATAAAAATTAATGCAAATCGAAAATAATAAAAAATTTCAAAAAAATTATTAAAAGAATAGCCACGTCAGCATTCGTTGGATGGTTGGTGTCCACGTCAATGTTGGTCAGCCAAATTTGGTCGAATAGACTGAATTGACATAATTACAAAAGGTTTAGGACTAAAATGGCCAAAAAAATATTTAGGATTGTTCGGATAATTTTCCCAAAATAATTTGGTAATCTAATAGGAGAAAGGCTAACAACTCACACGAATATATATTGGTAAATAGATAGATTTAATGCGCTCATAAAAATGACAAATATTAGTCAACAATGAATGTTGATGAATTCAAAGAGCAGAATAAATTTTGTCAGATAACTCATCAAATGAGAGTTGATGGCTTAAAAATAGTAGAATCATCCAATGAGTATCGAGGACCTCCCATACACGTGGTCCCAAGTCTCACACAATGATAGGAAGTGTTTGCTAACAATAAAAAGTTCAAGGACTCTCTTCAAATCCTCTTTATTCTCTTGATCTTTAAACACACAAGAAACTTCATCATAAGAACCCAGGCAAAGGTCGCATTGGGTCCAACAGAAATTAAAACAGTAAATTCACGAGATCAACTATAGTAATTGACCCGCAATATTTTCACTTAGACTCTCAGTTCATATTGACTGATTTTAGCCTACTAACACACATGAACTCGAAACCATAATCTCTAGGACAAATTTTTATGCAATGGGATAAGAAACTTTCGAGGCAATTCCACAAAGGCCACCTTCAACCCCAGAATCCCTCTGAATTCTCATGTACCCGCTCTCGCCCCACGAAACATCCCAAGAGTTCCTTATCAACCAGTACTTGGTCCCGTCCGTGTCCGTCCCATACCCGACCACGGTCACCGCGTGGTTTAGATTGGTCCCGCACGGGCCAATAAATACCCCGCCTGCATAGTTCTGGAATGCAGCCCCGCTCGAGTCGAGCGCTACTGACACTGGCTGCATCGCCACAGCCTTCAGCATGTCATCCTCGTTCGGGGAGACGTCCCTGTAGTCCGATATTTTGGCCTTGGCGACAGAAGAGGCCTGCATGTTGCAAGTGCCGTCAACCCCGACGTATGGGTAGTTTGACTCAGAGTTGATGCCATGATTGTTAATGATGTACTCAAAACCGTTGTCCATCCAACCACCTCGACAGCCCTGGTTACCATTGGTGGCGCAGTCTATGAGTTGCTGCTCAGACAGGTTCGGTAGCACACCGGAAGTGATCTGTGTGATTGCTTCCACCGCCGCCACCACGGAAAACGACCAGCAAGATCCTGTACAGAGAGGATAGAGAATCATGTAGTGATATAAGTCGATCAAGAAAACTTCAAGCCAAAGCTCACACCCGTGATGCCATACTATGTTGTCTGAATCTAATAAGCATCTTTCTTTTATGACAAACTAGACAATGTAATTGCTCTTGTATCTTAAGGCTTCAATAATCAGCATTAAATTTCTTACCACATCGCTCTTGGTTCTTTATAGGGTTGACAGCACCTTTTTTGACCCAATCAACGCTCTCCGGGATGCTATCCGAACCTTGGTACTTAAAAGAATTGACTTGGGAGGAGTTCCTGCGTGTTGATGATGATGGCAATTTGTATCCAGTATATGCTGCCACAAATTCCTCGTTGGTTAAGTCAGAGAACTTATTCAATCCGACCTTGTAAGTCCGGTTCGCCGCACCATTGAACTCCTCGATGAACCGCAGGTTTTCCGAGAAAATCTTCAGACGCTTCGCCTTCTCGGCGACGTCTTTGTAGTCACGCCCATGCCGACTCATCCACTCCTCGAACTTTTTAGTCGCGGATGGAATGTCAAAGGCACGAGACGCAGCATTCGATGCGCATGCAAATGTACACAAGACAAGTATCAACCATATGGAGAAATTTTGTGCAAGTTTGAAAGCCATTTTAATGAAGTGATATGTTCGTGGTGTAGAGAATGAGTGAATGCATTA
Organism: Corymbia maculata; assembly: GCA_014182735.1. Classification (NCBI taxonomy): domain Eukaryota; kingdom Viridiplantae; phylum Streptophyta; class Magnoliopsida; order Myrtales; family Myrtaceae; genus Corymbia; species Corymbia maculata. Next base: position 18,570,937 of record CM024686.1, on the reverse strand, counting down.
GGTGTATTTATAGAAGGAAAAGTGACACAAATAATTCTTGAACTTTGATTCAATGTGCAATATTGTTTTGAATTTTTAATTTGTTCAATGTGATATCTGAACTTTAGATATATTTTCAATTTAGTCCACAAACTATATGAAAATGTTCATATTCTCCTTCTATTAAATCAAGTCAACAGAGTTTGCTATTTAGCTTCCAATCTAACATGTTTGAACAGTGGACAAAAAATAACATACATGTGGATTATCTACGTATAACAATATTCTACTCAAATATAATAGACAAGTTAATTTGTTTAACTTGTTCAATTTGGAAAAATGATTATCCATTTAATTTGATGATATAAATTATTTTATTTTGAGTTGAATATCTTAAATGAATAATTCACGTGTACCATTATTTCTTTACCTACCATTTGAACTCACTATATTAAAAGCCAAATTAGCAAATTTCACTAACTTGGATTAATGAAATGATAACATTAGAAATTTTCTTGTAGTCTAGAGACTAAATTGAACAATTTCTAAAAGTTTAGGGATTACATTAAATAAATTAAAAGTTTAGGAATGAGGTGTATATTGGTTCAGAATTCAAAGTCCATTTGTGTAGTTGTCTCTTTATAGAAGTAAATGTGAAATTAATTATTGGAGAAATTCGATGGCAAAGAAAGTCCGCGACATTGTTTACACGACGAGTGCGTGTCGCACATGATGTCCAAAAGGTAAACAAAAAGGTGCTTGAATGGTTCCTTGGTCTTTCTCTGGCTTCAATTAGGGTTTCAGTGACCATGGTGCGTACAGCTTGAGCAATTACGAGGTAAGTTCTTCTAAAGCTAAACAGAACTATATTGGTCTAAAAATGTCTTTAATTATATTATACTTTTTTTCGTGCACCTTTCTACATTTCAATGCCTTTATTGACCTAGCTGAGAAAAATAAGCAGAAGTAAACGTGTGTGCAAGGAAGAGAGATGATTGAGAGAAAGAGAGAGATAAAGGGAATGTGAATGATTAATATTGATAAAAAGTTTTGCCTCAATGGACATTTATCTGACCAAAAAAATCCCGAAAATTTACAAAATTATGAATATTGACAACTAGATTTGTGTACGATTTTTGTTCTTTATATTCTAAACTTTAATATTATTTTGAATTTCAATAGAAAAGTCATTAAGTAATATTTTTCACTTAAAAATAAGCCAAAACACACAATAAATAACAAACTAATCAATGGTACTAATAAAATCTCTACATAGCTGAAATAGATGCCTATTGTGCTCCATGCCTGAGATAGTATCATTTATAGGGTCGTGTTTTACTTTGATCCTGATTAATTGAAAGTTTGTCTGAATAATTCTTAATTGTTGAGTTATAAGTGTAAACATCACACATTATGTGTGTGGTCAAGTTTGCATATTATCAATATACATGATTATTTTAACTTGCTAATCGGAGAGTTTAACTTCCTCCAATGAGGGATGGAGGGCAAATGTGGCCCTATACTTCCTCCACTTTTGTTGCTTTGAAAATCTTTTCAAAAGACAACGCCTGTATATTTATTATGAAAACATCATATACCCTAATCTATCCCAATATTTCTCCACTTATTGTGGTGATAAAGATAGGTAGATGTCGGACATGGGCAAGAATCATCCCGTGTGTCAAGCCGACAAGAGACCCACAAATTCCTAGGGTTTAAGGAATTCCACAACGTGAAGTAACATCATCTAGAAGCTGGTCAACATCAAAACCCTCTTCAATTTGCAAGCGTGCGATGCACGGAATCCCTTCCCTTTCACTTCTACAGGTTGTCGTACACTCTTTTCTTCTAGATGGTCAAAACTTATCGTGAATTCGAATTTCACTGAGATTAAATCTTGGACCCCAATTAATTATAATTTGGTTTTCTCAAAATGTTAGCCCCAAAATAATTGTGATATGGGTTAAAGGTTCAAGGGAAAAACTTTTGTGAAATTCAGCTTTTTCATCCTATACCATAAGGTTATTTCTTTTAGATATAGGAATTCGATTGTCAAGCGATTGTGTGAGTACATTTCCATGTTGATGTCATATGGAGTCAACCATGACAGCTTATCTGTTCCCAATCTCAAGTTGGCCACTCCATTCCATATTCACGGGAGAGGAGTTATTTTAGAGCTACAATTTCAAGTCATATCGATTTCGGTATTTTAAAGTCATTTCCATTATAAAGTTTAAATTAATTTAAATGGACAAAAGAAAAGAGCCCATTGTATCTTTATTTTGTCGTGCCCAAATACAGTGATAGAGATGCTAGTTCGGATACATTTCCATTACCCATTTTATTCTGTGACCAACCTCATCCCTTCGCTTCAAATGCAGGCCAATATTTTTTAAAAATGAATTTACCAATTGAATTTCTAAACACACCATGTTTGTGTTTTAAATGCTTGATTTAGATCCTCATTGTCATAATTGATCATAACCCTTTACAAACTCATTTTGTAATTCCAGCTACTCAAGTTGACAAAAGTATCTGTAAACTTTTGGACCATCTCACAGCAACTCATTTCACAAAGCATCATAGATCGGCCAATGACCTATATATCTATGGTTGACAAAGAAGTAAGAAATACACCATACCGCTATTAATTCCTCATTAACTCACGAGCACCTTTCTAGCAGGGGAACATTGAATCGGGCATCGTATAGTTTGGAACAAATTTTGGCATTTCAAAGTCAAAGCCAACGTGGGTCGTCTCTCCTGTTCCTACAATCACGGGGTAGATAATACAAAATAGAGCAGTGCCAAGCATATTAAAACTAGCCTCCAGGAATTTGGAATTGTTATCTGGTATCCTAATGGTGTAAAAAAGATCAATTACACGAGCAAGGTTCAAAATACATAATCCATATACGGTTTTTTAATTCTTGGTAAATGATTCATTCCATCGGTAAATGAGAATTCTATATCTTGAGTGTTTGTATAAACAATATTTTACTTCATATAAATCTATAAAATTAATACATTTGGTAATGTAATAAACATTATAAGTGGATATTTAAGTATAGCATATCACAAGTACATCGAATGTTGTTGAACGGAGTATGCCCTCAAATTCAAAGTCTAAAGGTCAGTCAACCCATTGTAGTTAGTCCACACGCATGAACTTTATCAGGAATTTTTGAAAAAAAAAACAATAAATGGTTAGAGAGAGAGAGAGAGCTAGTTTTAGTAGTAAGTGGTTGCCTGATCAAGACTTAGGTGTGGAACCAAAAGTTTTAGGTGGGGAACCGACTTTCATTTTTAACTTTTATTATTTTTTCAACTTATTATTCACGTAAATTGACATTTATCTAAAAAAAAATGTTTCAACAAGACGTATGCATACTGAAAACTAGAATTTTATTCATAATTTGTTTTAGTGATTCTAAAATTTGATGATTTTTAAATTTTGATTGAAAAGTCATTAAGCAGTTTCTTGCTTAAAATAAGCCAAAACACATGATAAATTACAGAATAATTAGGTAACTATTATGTAAGGTGCTCGTGGATTGATTCTGCAAAAACATATGAGACTCTAAGTTAGAAAATAATTAAGTAAAACTCACAAGTCGTCAAACAATCATCGAGTATTAAAAAGAAGTAATTTCTTGAGATGAACTTGATAAACTTGATTTAAATATTTGGGGTTAAAAGGAAGAAGAAGATGATGAGCGTATTCTAAGTCAATGCATCTCGCTGTCAAGTGAAGAACGTGTTAGCATAGAAAAATGATTTCCGGGAAAACATTTTTTGGATTTTCCGACGTTCATTTCACGGAAAATAAATTCATTGGAGAAAATATGTTCCATAAAGGAAAAAAGTCTTCTAAGGTGGGGAAAAATGTTTTCCACTTTTCAAGTTGGAGAAAACATTTTCCACACAAGTTGGGAAAAACATTTTCCACACTCACTCTCTCCTATCTCACACCCCCTATTAGTCCTCACTTATTTCTTTTATTTTTTAAAATCAATTTTTTTATTTATTTCTTAAATTCGATTTTTTGTTATTTTTTAATAAAATCGATTTTTTATTATTTTATTATTTTATTATTTTTCTTTATTTTTCTGTCTTTCTTTTTGCTATTTTTCTTTTTCGGCTAACCGCTGGCCACGGCAATGGTTGGTGACTAACCACAAGCGAGCCGAGCTCCGCTGATTTGACCTCACTAGACAAAGGCGAGGCTCGGGCCTTGCCAAACAGCGGCAACGCTCGAGCCTCGCCACAGTTTGGCGATGGTCGGGCGTCGCTGATCTGTGAGGCCTGAGCCTTGCCACCTCAAACTTGCCTTGTCGATGAGCTGATCGAAAGAGCTCGCCAAAGATAGGTGAGCCTCAAGCCTTGCCAACAAGACGAGCTCAAGGCATGGCCGGCCGCTAACCGATGACCGGCCAAGGAAGGAGAGAACATACAAAAAAGAAGAAGAAAAAAGTAAATTAGTAATCAATTTTAAAATATAATATATGATTTTTAAAAAAAATAATAAAAAACTATTGAATAGAGTTTATAAAGTAAAATATTTTTCCAAGCGAACAGCAGAAAATGTTTTTCACTTCAAAATCAAGTTTCACCCGAACACCGAAAAATAATTATGTTTTCTTGGAAAATAGCTTTCTAAAAAATATTTAGCAATATTTTTCGAGAAACGAACGGAGCCTAAGTTCATAGAGCTTATGAGTCAAGTTAGGACATTATTGGGAGAAAAAAACAAATGGTTAGCACATCTACTAAGTACCATAAATTATCATTGACTTAGACTAGTGTCGGTCTATTCAGATTAAAACTGTAGGGATACTGAGAGAACAACCTATCTTTTACTTTCCTAGGGTTTAAGTGATTCCACGACATGATTAACATCGTCTAGAAGCTAGTCAATATAGAAACCCTTTTCAATTTCCAAAAGTCCAATAAGCGGAATCTCCTCTTTCCCTTTTATTTATCAAATTTGATGACCTGCCAAATTCTTTTATCGACTTTTTTTATAGAGCATTAAAATAGTGGCGATAGAGTAATAGGACAACTTATGAAAGGTATGTACAAAATAGGTTGACAAGAAAGTGCGTTCATTCTAGGATGCGTCATTGACACTAACAAAGACATTAGAGATATGGAGTTTGAGCCATTAATAATAAAGTATTCAATCAAAAATTGATTATTTAGCTACTGATGAGGAACGCTTTGGTATATTTAAAGGAATGTCAGATGAATCATTAGTCGAAACTTAAAAAAGAGAGATAGGTTAAAGACCAGGTGGATCTAATACACTCAATTTTCAGTTGTATTGTTTGTGGGGCACAAGTAGATCTCTTTTCCATTTTGGACTATATAGAATTATTCGTTGTAATTTTAAGGCGCATGCTTTTTCCTTATATTCTTTGAATTTCATCCGAATTCCAAACTGACTTGTGAAGAGAGAGAATAATGAAAATAGTTCAAGTACTCTCTTTACAATTGGATTAATTTAAACACACAGCCTATGTAACTTTTTTTACACAATCCATATCATAACCGTTAAGGTAGCTTGTATAGCAAAAGATTACACTGGATCTATACCATATAAAAGTCCGATTGATAATGCCCTATTATTCCTAGTGGATTCATTTTTTCCCTAATTTCACTATGATTTGAACTCTTGATCTCCCTATTAGAAGGAAATGTCAGAATTTATCCATTAAATCAAGGATAAGTATCGAGCTTTAAATATTTAGCTTTTTTTTGTATGATTTTCTCTCGGACTCCAAAGTTCCTTTGCCACGAGAAGTTATTACATGATTTACAGATCATGTGCCCTGAATTATACGTGGATTTCATTGTATGTCTTCAAGATCAACCAAATGAAATGGACTTGACTTGCATAATTTCTAGACCATACAATTTTTTTTCTCTACCATTATCAAGCTATTCGATCTCATTCACTTTGTTCAATGTGACCTAATAAGAAATATGGGTGTGCAAAAGAACTGGGAACCGCCTAGACCATCCGGAACTGGACTGAATCGGCCCAAAACTGACAGTTCCCATAAGGACCAGTCTGGTTCCCAGCTCTAAATAATGAGAACCGGTGAGTACCAGTCCGATTCTCAGTTCCAAGTATGGAACTGCCCACCCGAACCGGACCGGTACACTCATATATATTTAAAAAATTTCTCTCTCTTCTCTCTCTCCCTCTCTATCTCCCCACTTTATCTCTACTTTTCTCTCTCTCTTCAATTAAGACACTCTCTCTTCTCTCTCTTCTGCGTCCCTTGCACAATCAACCCCATCTTTAAACATTCATAGCAATTTCTTCACTCTCATTGAGTTGGGTTCCAAGAACTTTCAAAGAAATTATCCGTCATTATTATTTTGTTCTCCGTTCTTGATTTTTTACTATACTTCACCATTTGTGTCTATTATCTTTTACTGCCTCATTGGGTCAAGTCACCTCGAACTATGTTTGCGTCCATTCTCTCTCTAAAGAGATGCGGATCTTCTCTCCACCATCTTCGTTGTCTCATCCCACCTCTCACTCCCCCTCTCTCCCCTCACTCTCCTCCACTCCACCTTGTCGTCACCGAACCATCTTTGTCCTCTCCCATCGCTAGTCCACCCTAGCTCACGATCCGTGCCCACCCTTCCCTTCCTCCGCCCCTCCCTACTGCTTCACCTCTCTCAACTGGTTCCATGGACCCACCTGTCCGATTCTCGGACAAGTCCATGGAACCAACAGGCCATTCCCGATTCCAATTTTTTAGAACTAGTCCTTAGTGGGCAGTTCCCGGTTCCGGGGTGTGAACTGCCCACCCGGACCATGCACACCCCTAGTTAAAAACAATCTTTTGTGAGGGTTCACTTCAGATACTCAATGATGTATCCTTGCTTGCTGTAATTTCTTCGCATGTTATAAAAAATAATATTTAATTAAATACACCCTGTCATATTATTATGGTATATATATATATTTAGAAAAATTTTCGCCATCCAGCCATTGCAACCCTTGTTCATTGGTGATATTCCAAAGACTGAAGCAGCATATAAAACCTATGAAAAAAGGAAATGATATTTACACAATAATGATAACTTTTATCACAGCTCAGTATCTATAATCTTTTATTTCATAAAATGATAATTTTTTCAAGATTACGTCACAACTTGAGATCCATTTGCTCTACTGAAGATTAACTATCAGAAAACATATTCCTCAGTTTGCTGTATTTGAGTCGCTTTGAAAAATGAGTCAATAAAGTTTAAAATTAATGAACAACTTATACTTAAATTCAAAAAAGTGATTTTTTAAATAAAAATTATTTTCCAAAATATGATCAAATCCCTACATTTGAATGAGGACCCTAGCATTTGAGCCTGGGTCCAGCCAAGGTCCCCCAACTCCAGGGCAAGCCAAGGACCCTGGCTTAAATAGAGGACTCTTGAGGCTGAGCTCGGGTGCTAATTCTAGGAACAAGTCACTTTGGTAGCTGATGCTTGTGTCACGGGCCGATCGATCTAGCAGCCTTTTACCCGTGCGGCCTTAGGATTTCTCCCAAGCAGCCTTTCCACTCAAAATTACAAGAATTCTAGAGAGAAAAACTCTAGAGAGAGAAGCTCTGGATTCTATTACTTGTGTAAAATGAGATGATACAATGAAGAGGAGGAGACCTCTATTTATACAAGTATTGACAAACCGTATCCGTAGATCTCCCCTCAATCTAATGGTGGAGATTACATCTCCCCAACTACCACCTACCTGCATTTATTACACATGTGTACATTTACCGTATCGCCCGCCCTTAGGAATAATCTAGAATACTCAAGAAAACCCTAGAACACGGGGATCATGGTTGAGGGTCGCTCATACCAAGGATCGGTCATGGCATCGATCAAGAACCCTCTTGGACCGTTCATATCTTCGAGCCGTGACATTTGCACCCCGGTTCACTTGAGGCCAAGACTAGGGCCTTGGTGCCCAAGCTTGAGTCTCCAACACCTAGAGTTGTACTCAAAATTTTTTCTTGAAACTCTGTTTTTGTTTTATTGGTTTGGATTCCCACGAAAAATCTTTCACCAAATGGTGCATTTCGATTTTATTATAAGGGACTTAAGTTTTGTGTTGAATCTAGACAGAGATTATCAAATGCAAGAACAAATTTTATTCCCAACCTGTATATACAACCTTGACAATTAACAATCAAATGACTCAAAGACCAACAACTTTTGTGGGCAACCTACACCGTAATGTAATCAATGATATAATTTGAACACAACTAGCTGTATAGCCTATACTTTGGATTCAAACTATATCAAAATTTAAACTATGATAAAGCTTTTTTAGGCCTAGAGTTGAAATTTAATCAAGAGCAATGCCCCATATAAGAAACATAGTGCCGGGATTTAATCAAAGACACTAAGCTTGTGGAATAATAACAAAATTTAATCGACAATGCTGAACTAGATAGAGATATACATCGGAATTTAGTCAAACAATGAGGATCTTGAAAAATACAACTAAAATACTGTTGTTGATATTTGATTTGAAATCGACACATTGATAAATGTAAAAAAATTGAAACAGGGGTTTTCGATTACAACGGAGCTCATTTTTCAAACAAAAAGTGTTATTTTTCAATTTTGTTTGTTGGCCTAACCTTAGAAGGCAATTTTCTATTCATTTCACATGAAAACCCGAAAAGTCAAATGGTTGACTATCGAGTTGACTTTCTAGTCAACCATTTGATCAAAAGTTAACCCCAAGTCAAAATATGGGTTTTTGCACAAAAATATTTATTTCAAGCTTAATTTCACTTTAGAAGCAAAATTTTTGAAAAAAATCCAAAAATTTGACCATAAAATCGAACTCTGAATGAAAAGTCAATTATGGTTTGACCAAAAAATTGGAAAATACAAAAGTCATCCAAATCACTTCATTTTAGCTTCAAATTGATTTTAACATCAAGAGTTTTGCAAAAAATGATTAAGAACCTCCTTTTTTAAAATTTTTCAATTTTAGGCTCAAAATTAATCAAAAATAAAATTACTTTTGTTCTAGTCATCATTAGATTTAATTCCTTTCATGACATTTGATCTAGAGATAATTACTCATTCACTTGTTCAATCAATTTCAAGATTGAGCATGGTGAAAATGTGAATTAACATTTTTGCCTCTAATTAGGGGTCCAAATCCATTCTACATAATTTTCAAACCAATACTTCCATTCTACTCAATTTCATGAGTTAAGTACAAATTCAGGGTCAATTTTGGGACATTCATTCACCAACTTGTCAATTTGGGGGATTTAGCTTATTTGGCTTTAAGAAAATAGGTTTGTTGTACTTCAATTAGTGAAATTCGAATTGATCCATTCATGACTAAGGTTTAATTTCGATTTTGGCCTTCAATTCAGTTTCGATGTAAAGGTCATGCCGTCCATTTAAGGTCAATTTGAGTGCAATAGGTCCCTTTAGGAATAGACAATTAGGTTAATAGGTGTCTTACAATTTTAATTGAATTCAATTTTGATTAATTTACAAATTTAGTTAGACAATTGGATAAAATTGCCCAATTTAGCCTAGGAAAGTCTAATTTGGTGCACCCATGGTATGGGTCCAATAACAATTAGACAATTGGACAATTAGGCCTATAAAAATCACGAGATTGAATTTTCATGATCTAATTAGCCTAATTTGATAAAATTTGACCATTTCTTTCGTAATTAGATCACGGATAGCAAGATTTCTTCACAATTTAGTCCCATGAAGACTAAGTTGCAAGAATTTGAGAGAAAATATGGCCAAACCGCCTCACGAGGGTCCCAACTAGTTGAACCTGTCAAAATTGGTCTGATCGATTTGACTGGTCATCGGCAAAGGAGGTTGGTTTAACCTTCCTCTAGCCGGTTCTTTGACATCAGTGACCACCATGAGGTGGCCCACCTTATAGTCTAGCCTCCTATGCCCTAAATTTTTGAAAATTACAAATTTGGCCCACCATCCCATTTGTACTTGCTTGGTATGCATGGATCATCTTGCCAGCTATTTCTCTCAATGCGATATGCTGCTTTGATGTCGTTGATAGCTTTCACTATGGTTGAAATCACAAAAAAGACCTATTATTTAAGTAGAAGAAAGGAGATGGAAAACTTGGCTACAATTAGATATGAGTTATATAGACTTTCAACTTTCAAAAGACTTGTAACATTTCATGGCTTCGACTTGAAGGCTGGTAGCAAAATGTAGCCAAAGTAGGGAATTAAGCATATAGCAAGGTAATACTTATGGTTTGTTTGGTAAATATTATGTTTTTGTGAACAATGTTTGCTTAGAAATAGTTTTTTTTATTTGGTTCCCTTTAGATGAGTTTCTGAGCATTCAAAGGCATTTGGTAATTACACAAAATTACTATTATCGGAATGAAAATACATTTAGTACGACCCTGACTTTTTTTTTTTTGTGAAGTAAGATTTCTTTCAATTTTTTAATAGTTTTATGAGATTTTTCTTTTTTCTTTTCTTTTTTCCTTCTCTTCTTCTTCCTCCCCTAGATGGCAACCTCATTGGCCTCGGAGGAGCCTCACCAACCCCCGGTTAGGCTTGACCTTACCCCGCCACCACAAGGTCGAGTTTTTCCTGCCATGATAAAGCTCAACCTTGCCGAGGGCTAGCGAGGCTTCGGCGAGATCGTTGAACCTCGTCTTTGGCTGCCATCACTAAGCTCGATGACTAGCTAGAGGAAGATGTAGAAGAAAAGAGGGGGAGAAAATGCTTGATTGTAGGATTGTTCCCGAGAACAAAGAAGTAAATTTTTTCTACTTTTTAATTTTGTTCTAGATCTATTCCTAGGAATAAATTTGCTCTCAGGAGTAGAAAAATTAGCTGAGGTTACTAAACAAATTTCTATTCTTTTGTTCTGGAGAGCAAAAACAAAAATAGCCAAGAATTAGCTAGTTACCAAATAGACCCTTAGCCACGTCTGTTCATTCCAACGAAGCAACTATTGCTTAAAAGTTCACATGACAATCCCTTCACTTTGGTCAAATGAATGCGACGTCTCAAGATGCGTCACCGACCATTCTTTTAATCTTGCAATTAAATGCATGTGAAAGCGAATCCACATAACACCCATTCAATCCAAGCAAGGACAGCAGAAAGACCAATGTAACAGTAGCAACATTGTTTTTATTCTTGTACTAATTAACCCTAGAAAGTTTATACACAAGCCCATCAATTGAGCAACTTCCTCTATAGTCATCCAAAGATACTAAGCAAGCCTAATCTATTCCCTTCAACCATCGAGCACACAATCATACTACCTTCCATGACATGCTCCAGCACTATCCAATCCATGGCAATATGGGTGCTATAACTACAAATTCGAAAATGTTTAACAACGATGAGTGAGATATAATATCAGTGAGTTATTGCCCTAAGCCTCGATTAGGACATCAACTCGTCTCGGGGTACCTATCACACAGTCAATTCACTCAAGTAGATCAATAGCAAAACAATTCATGTTTGCTTTAGTCAATGACTTGATCTCTTCAGTAACCCCATAATACCATCGATAAGTAATTGACTCGTAGGCAACTTTATTCGGTCATGCCATACCCTGCACGGTAAGTACACATACATATCACAATTAATGCATACCGTACTCTTAGTATTGAATTAATCAGCCACAATTGAGTCGTATCGCAAGTGATCTCACCTGGCCATTGCCACATTATGCACGAAACCAACTCAGGCATATCATAATTAGTGCAACCAACACAAATATAATCAAAACCAATGACAACATGTTTCTCATGTACCCTTGCATTCATGCGTGTTCTGATTATTAATGTCCTCAAGGGCCACAACCGAACTCCCGCAAATGTCTTCTGGCTTTACTAGGCATTGTTTCGCCCCATCGAGCATGGCTACATTTAAAACTCCCACCCAGACGGCATTCTCGAAGGAGCATAGGTCCGGCCTCTACCACGACCTACATCTAGACTCTTGTCAGGATTTCCGACAAGTCAGACTTTGTCCCCCAAACTCCCGCTGGGGTGACAGGTTATTTATGTGACCACACAAACACACCACAATAACATAATTCCATGCATTAACCAATGTAGATGTGGTACATGTTCAACGTAAAAGTCTATTGTACATTTTTATATAAAAATTGTAGGAAAAAATTGCACATGGTCACATTTTATTTCAAAACCCATTCAACTTTCATACTTTATCATTTAAACATGCCATTCTCATTTTCATTGCAAAACTTGATATATATACGCCCAACACCTCGGGGTTTTTTTTTTATATGTCCATGCAATAGCACACAAACGTCAAAGCATACTTATCAGAATAATCAAACACTTGACAATTTCAATCATATGATCAATACCTTGTTGATTCAAGCAGCAATTCAACATACTTTAATAAATATGGACTCATCAAACTAGTCCCATAATTTAATTATAAATAATTAATATTATTCATAATTAAATTAAATTAATTATTATTACATAATTAATAATAACAAGCGAATTTAATAATAATTAAAAATAAATTAATTCTTTTTAATAAAATAATACTAATAAGGATTATCCCAGTAATCCTCGATAATCCTAATTAACCACCGTTAATTAGCACTAAGCATGATTAACAAATTAATTAACATATTAATTAAAATTAATCATAGTTAACTAAACTAACTATGCTTCAACCATAGTTAATTAACTCAACCCTAGTTGATTAACCCAACCATAAGTCAAGTCTAGTTAATTAACCCAACCTTGGTTAATTAACTTTACCATAAGTCAACCTTAGTTAATTAACCCAACATTGGTTAATTAACTAACCATAATCCACTTTTTGACTAACCCAACCATGGTCATCTTTCTAATCAATCATCCTAACCATAGTTAATCTTAATTAATCTCCTAACTAAGATTAGCTATAAGTTAACCTACTCCTAAGCAAGTTTAATAGACTAACCGAATGATTAGAGCATAGTTAAGACCGTTTGGATTGTCCCCTGCAAAGCGCACCCCATTTTTTCCCCCCCAGAAATGTCCAATATGAGTTGAACTCAAATGTGAAGAGACTAGAAATAAGTACATGCATTGTTATTATAAACAATTTCATTGTCTCCAAAAACTCTTAACTATACTTATGGAGACAGTAATAATTGATAGGAAATCCTTGATCAACAACTTTAAACTTTGATCAACAAAATTTGAAGGTGAAAAATCTCACAACAACTTAAGAGAAGGAGACGAATAGGCTTTTTATTTATTTCATCTTATCACCTTTTTTCTTCACCATAATGAAATGATCATAAGACTTGCTTTATATAAGCTTATTACATGACTCTTAATATTACTCTTAAATAACTCATAAATATATCTAGCATTCCAAGGAGATAAATTCCTAGAAAATTAGAAAACATTAAACTAGACATAGATACTTGAATATACTCTTAAAAGTAACACTATAATAAAGAATCTTCTTAATTCGTGCATCGATCTTGGGAGCCAAATAGACATCAACATTGACAACCATGTAGCTGATCCACAACCATTAAAATTGACAATGTGTTTACTGACCATGACAATTCAAGATTTCAAACTCAAATGGGTCGACCAACATTCGAACGCAAGTTTAGGGTCATGGTTGACTTTCACAATAAAGTCCAAGAGCACATTTTAAATCCTAGTAGGCCAAATGAATTCAATTACAATGTCAATTTGGGCACAAATAGGATAATTCAAGAAAGTGAGCATAAAACTAAGGATTGGGACCGATGGGGTATGGCCGGGTAACCCAATTGACCTAACCCGATTCAGCCCATTGGGCCAAACAAACAAAGATAGTCTAGCTCATCCGGTGAATTGAAGAGAAATAAGACAATTGGGAAGCTTCAGGTCAACCTGATCAACCTAATTTGAGCTAGGTTGACCCAAGTCTTTCAAAGATGTCGGCCCATTCAGCCCACAAGACTACTTGGTTGGGCCCCTCTCTTTACAATAGAAAAGTCTCATTTTCTCTCCATTACTAAAATTAAATTTCATGTCATCAATCTCTATGAGCACCAATCTTAACAATTCATTTCCTCTCTAATCTAGACATTAGGATCTACCAATCCATGTGACATAAAAAGGGCCATCATGATTCTATCGAAAGTGGGTGGACCACCTAGGGTTCGCTAAAGCTTTACACCTAGTTCGAGTTTTGCCAAGCCCATGTTAATTCGTTACGTAAGGTTCAGGTTTTTTAATATGCAAAATCATTTCAATTAGGAGTTGTGTCATGGCCCGTCATGTCCTCAATGGAGTCGCCAAGCTGTCGCGACCTCCCCAAAAGTGAAACACCAAGGGAAGACTAATGGATTACTAAGTCTGAAGACTTAGTGCGGACTCTCCCAAGCCTTATCAACCGCAACTTGGTACTCAAAATTTGACCTATTTAAACATGTAATTTTATTCAATTAGGAACCGTCACTAATCAATTAGGGTTGATTAGAAACCCAAGTAAAGTATGGGAGAATATTTTACTTCTGCGAACCAGAGATTCAATAGGTTCGGGGACATGGTTACGCTAAGTTAAACTAGCGCCTTTTCGGTACCATTTCTCTTTAAGCTTCAAAATATTTTTTTGCAAGCAATCCTGGTTGATTTTAACCTAAGCCACTAACATGGAAAAGAGTGGTCATGCGAATCACAATCAATAACATTCAGTAAGTCCAAAAAGATAAATATAAAACATGATCAACCTTAAAGCAAAATAAGCTATAGCTAAAATGTATGCCCTAAACATTAATTATAAATGGGATGACATCTACTTTTTTTGACTTTAATCAAAATTTAACATGCATGATTCTTTACTCTAATGACATATGACGTGCAATTCAAATGGCCTATGAATTGCGTGAAAGTAGGATACTCCAAATTCGGGGGTCCAAGAGTTTTATAAAACGTTCTTGGTGGAAAAAAATGTGAATGAAAGATCCCACGGAATTGAATTGGGTCCATGAATCTAAGAAATAGTGAGAATTCTTGATCTCTCTCAATTCGAAAATCCAGGATGTAATCATACATTAAATATGTATGTGCTACGTGATGTAAGATGAATGATGTAACAATGCTATATGCATATGCATGATCTTTCTTCTTCTTCTTTTTCATTTTTTTAGTTTTTTTTTTATTTTTTTATTAAAATAAAAAAAAAATCTGAAACTAAACTAAGTCTTATTAGATAATTTCATCTTAAAAAAATAAAAATCTAAGATGAAACCTAGCTACCACACTATCATGCAATCAAACTATCATGTGATGCAATGTGAAATTTTTTTGTATTTTTCTTAATGGTAAAATTTACTAATATAAAACCAACACAAACAACGAACACAACTATATAAACATATAACTCATCACAATCAAAGATGGAAGGTTACGATAATAAAAAATCTAATCTGATATCTCTTGACTCAGTATTTTTTATTATTAGGACCCTCGACACGAAAGTATACCTAACGAATCACCAATCGCAATAAGAACCAAATAATTGTAAAAATAAATAAGAAAATGACCAAATTAATTTTGATTAAAGAAAACTACCTGATTCAAAAGAGAATTATCCTAGAGAATGCGACTAACAAGGAACGATGCCAAGGTCCCAATGATGAGTTCCCAAATAGCATGAGAATTCATCTAATTCAAGTCATTACTTTCACGACGGTGGTGGCTTGCGATGAGCGATGATGATGGATGTTCACTGACAATGGACTCCAGCGTGAAGAATTATGGTGATTCTTAGCAAAACTAAAGAAACCTGCAAATAACTCAGATTGGATCCAAGAATTATGTTGACTTTGTTGGATCCCGTGAGCAAGAGAACAAATATGCAAGATATTTGCTAAGCACCAAGATCCCCACTCTCACTTTTCTCTTGATGTTTCCCCCACTCTTTTTTTTCAGCATCCCTTTCCCTTTTCTTTTCTTTGACCCCCTCTCTCCCTTTTCTCTTCTTTGTGGCTATGTTTTTTTTTTTTTTTTTTTTGTCTGTCCTCTTTAGTGTGTGTGGCCCCCTTTTCATAGGTAAAAGGATTATGTTATTTAAGGAAAGATGATAAATTTGTACGTTGCCTATTTAGCTCTTGTATTCCACATGCAATATTTTTTCAATATTTCATCCGAGACTTTCTCTGAATATTGAAAGAATAATGCGAATATTCTCGGGAGCATTCTCATATTTCTGGAAATATTCTCATATTCCCGCTCATCACCCCTTAATTGGCCTAGCCAAATTCTTTTTCATTGTGGGCTTAGTCCAACTTGTTAGCTTAAAACCATCAATTGAAGCCCATCTGCCACATGTTCAATGTAAATGCAATAATAAATGCTCATAAAACTATATGCTATGCAATTTAATCTTGATATTTTTTGCTTAGGGGTTAAAATTAATCTCTAAATTTTTGTGCATTAAATTACGAATGATCAATCAAAATTTAGGTGTTAACATATGGTGCATTGAGTAAGAAGGGTGGCTCATTTCATATCCGGCCACTATAGGAGGAGCATACCAGTGATATTGTGTTTGAGAATAAAAGAGTGACAAGTGTGTGGTTGGCCAAGCATTTATTCAACATCATCAAAGCAATGCTAGACATCAAAAATTGTCAATTGAAACAACTAGTGAAGGAGCAGGTAGGTGTTAATGTTTCTCATAATTAATGCAAAAGGGTTAAGTTTAAGGTGATGAGTATGTTAATGGGTATTTATAAAAAAGAATATGTAAATATTTGGGACTGTGCTAGGGAATGTATGCTTTAAAATCCACCTAGTAGAATTCATGTAGAGGTTTTGGAGAAGCCCTTGCTTGATCATGGGATACAGTTTTGAATGATGTACATATGCTTTGATGCATGTAGAAAGAGATTTTTAGCAAGTTGTAAAAAAATGATTGGATTAGATAGATGCTTTCTGAAAGAGTTATGCAAGGGAGAGTTATTGGCTGCAGTTGGAAGGGATGGAAATAACCAAATGTTCCCAATAGCTTGGGCTATGGTAAAGATAGAGAACAAAGATAATTGGTCTTGGTTTTTAAAAAAATTGATGGCTAATCTTGGAATAACTAATGGAAGAGGTTGGGCTTTTATGAGCGATCAACAAAAGGCACTAACAATGTTTGTTGGTTTTGCTAATATCATTTTGTCTTACTATATCATTCAAGTATTGATAAGTTTGCTAGTTTGCAAGGACTTGTTCCAGCCATAACTGAGCTGATGCAATGTGTCGAGCATAGAATGTGTGCTCGGCACATATATGCAAATTGGGCAAAGAAGTACAGAGGTGACCAACTGCAGAAGCGGTTTTGGTTGATTGCAAAGAGCTCAAATATGTCAGATTTTAGGATTCACATAGAAGCTCTCCATGCTTTGTTAACTGAAGCTTGTGAAGTATTGTTCTAAACTGAAGCAAAGCATTGGTGTAAAGCATTCTTTAGTGAAGAATTCAAGTGCGATAACATTAACAACAACCTTTGCGAGGCTTTCAACAGCAGCATCATAAAAGCTAGGTGCAAATCAATTGTTAGTATGCTTGAAGACATCAAAGTTATAGTGATGACAAGACTATAAAAGCATAGAGACAAATGTTCAATGTGGCCTAGACAATGTGGGCCTAAAATTAGAAAAAAATGGAAGACAACATTATTGCTACTAGATTCTGTCATCCAATTTAGAATGGGGATGATGGATTTGAGATCATGAATGATGGTGACAAGTATGTTGTGCATTTTGCAGAGAAAAAAATGCTCTTATCGAGCATGGCAATTGGTTGGAATACCTTGCTCACATGTAATGTGTGCCATCCAATTAAAACAACTCAATCTAGAGGACTATGTAGAAGACTGTTACAAGAAAAGCAATTATCTTGCTGCATACCAATTCATGTTGCAGCCTTTAAGGAGCAGCAAGTTTTGGGACAAAACAAACCATCAAGCCCCAAAGCTTCTACCACTAAAGAAGCAAGTTAGTAAGCAAAAAAAAAAAAAAAAATGTAAGAAATTGAGAGTAGCAAAGTAATGGAATGAGTAGGGTTGATGGAACGGTTCGATGATCACATTGGCATATGGAAGGACACAACAAGGCTGGTTGTCCAACTAAGAAACAACAATAGGAGGATGAAGTGACAACACAGCCCAATGATGTAGGGTCATGTCCAGCCAACACAGAAATGTTAGTTATGGCTATTGTTGTTTTATGTACTTCTTGGTGCAATAAATTGATTATGTTATGCTATTTTGTTGGTTAGAAAGAGAATTGAAGAGATTTCAGTCTCTAGAAGTTTTGCACCACAAAATACACATGGTGCAATTGGAAGAAGGATAAAAGAATATGGCTATGGGTTATTCATAGATATGAATATTGGAATGACAGTTTTGAATGTCAATTTCTTAGCTGTTATACATAATGTATTCAATTTGATTGACATAGTAATTAATGAAGCTTATATGATTGTAGCTTAGAAGAAGTTTGGAGGTATTGATATCTCAAGGAGGACCAAGTTTGGAATCGGCTGCATCTACAAGAAGAAGCCAAGGGCAAGAACCAATAAACTAATCAATAGTAACTCGAGCACAATTGAAGAAGCAACAAGTAATGGTAACTTCAAAACAGAGGCCAGTTTGAAAACAGGCCCCAAAGAATGCTTCAACATTAGGTCTACCTCAATGGAATGATCCTAGGGATTCCCAGCCTTCTACCATAGTGCCAACATGAATTACAGAATGTGCAATATTAGGCAACATTGAAACACACGAAGCTCAAAGGAAAAAAATGGATCCTCCAAAGGTTCCAGTTTGGAAGAGTGCAAAACTCATGAATATTATGAAGCCATTGAAGAAGAAGAATAAAAGTGATGAGGTTCTTCAGATTGACTGATGGGATGATGTTGTCATTTTATGTTTGTTGTTAGATTTCAATATCTATGACTTTAAGATTTTGCTGTAAGGCAGTTGAAATTATTGTTGCATTTTGGCTGGTGATATGTTTTGTAGCAATGTTGTTCATTATTTTAGATTATTATTGCATTTTGGATGGACAGGTGTTTAACGGGAATGTTGTTTTCAGCTTAAATTTGTAAGAACATCAATGTTGAAAAAAGACCTTTTGGTGCAATGTCATGCTATTTTGTGTGAAGCCATGCCAAGACTGATGTTATTTGTTGAAATAAGTCTTATTTTCTATGCTATTATAGGATGGTAAATTTGCCTTAAGCTATTGAAGGATGTAAGATGTGTTTGACAAAAGTAAAACCAATAACTTATCAAATTAAAAAGTTGAGGAACCGAAGTCATCACTTTTAAAAAGTTAAGAAACCTAAGTTGTAACTTTTAAAAAGTTGATGAATTGAAGTGTTCACTTGAAAAAAAAATTTGGCACTCAAATGACTATATTGTAAAGTTATTTGAAACTTCAACTGTCCTTCAACATATGCAGAAAGCCAAAATGGGGACCAACATACAAGACCATCCTTTCTCTTGCTACAGCTACTACGAGTTGGTCAAGCCATCTATCTACTGTATAATTCAACAATAATACTCAAATTGCATAAAAAAACACAACGTCCACCAATCCACCAATCTTCAAGCCAACACAAAACTAGTAACCCACATACATTTTAATAACATTCCAACATAAAACAAAAGAAGCCATTGCACCAAATACATCAACACATTTCATTGTTCTTTAACTATGGTAGACTCAATAGCTTCTTCTTGTAAATGAAATTAGATATGACCACAAACCAGACCAAACCTGACAATATCAAGACAAACAACACTTGATAAATATCTCTTTGAATTTTCATCCTTGAAACTTCCTTCTTCAAATGATTTACCAAAGATTCCATACCCTTAATTTCCCCTTGCATAGAGTCGGCATCGTCCAACTCATCTTCCATTATAGGTAGAGGTCCATGCCGTCCTTGAATGAGCTCTAAGATCACCTCCGTTACTCGATGCGAAAATTTTGTGTCAACCCACTTGAAATATCCACAATTGAAGCATTCTCTATACTTGGAGCATCCATGGAACCTTCTCCCATGATTTTCTCTCGTCCAAGAAACTCTTGTTGGACTCTGCAGTCTACAAAAGAAAAAAATACTAACTTTCATCTTCACTTTGTTCAGAAATTTATGAGCTGCTTCTCCTACTTTTGCTCCCCATTGTCAATTTGATAAGATGATTTGCCCTGGAATTGAAGAGAGTTTGCGGGTTGAAGGTAGAATTAGGGTTAGGGTTCGTGAAGAATGAAAT
Source organism: Corymbia maculata (assembly GCA_014182735.1). Taxonomy (NCBI): domain Eukaryota; kingdom Viridiplantae; phylum Streptophyta; class Magnoliopsida; order Myrtales; family Myrtaceae; genus Corymbia; species Corymbia maculata. Next base: position 18,550,640 of record CM024686.1, on the reverse strand, counting down.
TAGGATTTTGCCCCAATTTATGAAGTTGCTTCAATTCTTATAATTACATGGATGAACGACATCATTTACCCTCATTTGCTGACTCACGTTACCCTCATTTGTTGACTCAACTTGCCGACGAGACATGTTGGCGAGTTTAATGTTATTTTAATGCCACGTTAGCTTTTCCGACGGCGAAATTGGAAGTGGTACTCAAGTGAACATTTTTAAAATTTTATGGCACTCAAGTGAGGAAAAAAAAATTCGGCACCAAAGTGAGCGTCGTACAAAATTTTTGGCACTCCTAGTGTTCTTTCCCCATTTTGATCCTAGAGAAAGTATGTTCTCAATTTATTAAAAGAGATGGGTAAGTTGGGAGTTAAACTTACAAGTATCCATATGGAGTATAATAGCAAGTTTGTTTCTAATAGTGTACCACTATAGGATGTTAGCCAATTCTGGTTGTTAGTAGGACGCTTGATTTACTTAACTATCACTAAACCCAATATTGCATATGTTGTCAATTATGTGAGCCAAGTTATGCACAATCCCACTAAAGGTCACATGGGATTGGTGGATCATCTCCTTCGGTATTTGAAAGCTTCGCTAGCAAGGGGAATCTTCATGAAGAACTATGGTCACATAGATATAGTGGGTTACACTAATGCAAATAGGGTTGGAAGTTCGATGGATAGAAAATCCACCACTGGTTTCTGTACATTTGTTGGTGGTAATATTGTCACTTGGAAGAGCAAGAAATAAATGGTTGTTGCACGTTCAAGCACAGAAGCCGAAAATTGCACCATGGCCACCACTATTAGTGAAATTGTGTGGCTATGTCTTTTACTTTAGGAATTGGGATGTAAGCCTACAACTACACCTACAAAGCTATTTTATGATAATAAAGTTGCAATTCACATTACTTCGAATCCAGTCTTCCATGAGAGAAGTAAATACATAGAAGTGGATTGTCACTTTGTGAGAAAGAAGGTTCGGGATAAAACAATTGAGACTTCGTACATCTATAGTGAGGATTAGCTTGCAGATGTCTTCACCAAAGCGTTGTCAAAAGGGGTTTTCCAAATTGCGGTGGACAAATTGACCTCCGATGAAATCTTCGCCCCAACTTGAGGGGGAATGTTGGTGAGATTTTTGGAAAGGAGATACTATTGTTGTGGTGGACAAGTTGACATCTGACAAAGTTTCCGCCCTAACTTGAGGGGAAATGTTGACCAGATTTTTGGAAAGGAGAATTTGTTGGCGAGATTTTTGTTTCCTATTCTTGAAAATGAGATATTATTATTGCTATTGTATTATTTTTGCTTCCTAATTCTAGTGTTTCCTCATGTAAATAGTTGCCTTGCTAAAAGTAACCATATGCTGTATATATGATAAATAATGACAGATCTACTCCCTAAGAAAAAAGGAGAGAGGGGGAGTTTGTTTTTGGTCCTTGGATGTAGGCATATCGCTGAACCACGTTATATCCTTGTGTTCTTACTTGTGTGTCCTGCTAATCTTCGACAGTTATGGAAATTCGATCAATTATCCAAATCAACTTTAATGAGTATGGATTTTGTCAAAAAGTTACATAGGTTGTGTATTTATAATTAATCCAATTGTAAAGAGAGTACTTTAGAGATATTTTCATTATCCTCTCTTCACGAATCATTTTGGAAATATGGAAAAAAAAATCAAAGAATATACGGAAAAAGCATGCACCTTAGAAATATAATAAATAATTGAATATATTCCAAGATGGAAATGAGATCTACTTGTGCCCCGCAAAATAATATAACTGAAAATTTACTGTATTATAATATACAGTTTCTCTTTTATCAAATTTGATGGCCTGCCAGATTTCTTTTATCAACAATTTTCTAAAGATCGTTACAGCAGTGGAAGTGGTGCTGCAACGGTGGGACAACTTATGGAAATGAAACAGGAGATTCCGTGCATTGGACGCTTGGAAATCGAAAAGGGTTTCTGTATTGATTAGCTTCTAGATGTGAATCAAGCTACTTCAACCCTAGAAAACTGAAAGGGGAAGAGATTTGAATGTGGGTCCAGTGTCTGCTTGACGCATTAAAGGGTCTATCAATTGCTTTTGACTAACCCTTAACTTTTTTATACGTCTACCTATCTTTATCAGAACAGTAAGTGAAAAACATATTGTAATCTATTGGGGTTTGAGGTTTTGATGATAGATATCCGTGTATTGTCTCTTGAAAAGATTTTCAAAGCAAATGAGCTGGGGGTATAAGGCTACATTTGCCCTCCCTCCCTGGTTGTGGAAAGTTTCATTCTCTAACGGGTAGTTTAAAATAGTCATGTGTATTCATCGCGTGCAAAGATGACTAAACATATGTAAGTGACGTCCATATATATCCCATCAATCAAGAATTAGTTAGATGAACTTTCTTCTAATTAGGGATGGAAAAAAACATGACCAAAAGACTTAATCATTAGGTCCAAAATACAATCAAGTCCTAAATGTTTGAGTTTTTGCAATCAAGGCATTTGATTGATTACTCAAACAAGGAATTTGATGTGATGCGCCAAAATATGACTGGCATTATATATGTACTTTTAGCATATGTAGCATTGACTTGACGCTACTATGGGGCCACATCAGGAAGAGGTCAAATTTATAAAAAAGAGAAAAATAAAAAGTTTGGAGAAAAAATAAAATTGAAAACAATCAAAGGGTTGCTCATTTTTGGGAATTCAAAACTTTGTCTCGATTAATCTTGATAAATGCATATTCTATTCGGGTGTGCTAAATAGGGGTGAGCGGTTTCAGGTCTCATACATTTGGAATTTAAAATCTACTAATCAGAATAGGTTTCTCATTTTATACCATGGAATTTGGAACTTATTCTATCACAATTTCCAATATTTATTGAGGTTCCGTTTGTATTATTAATCGAATGATTGTAGTGAATCATCCTTATTAATAACCACCACTTACTACTAATCCACTGACGACAACCTATTTTTTGACACATGAATAATATAAACATTAATAAAGTAAAAGTTTCAATCATAAAATAGAAGCTCAAACTAGTGATTTGAGATTATGCACTCATCATTAGACATCATGGGATAGTGCATAATTGTATGAAGACATAAACCAAGAAAAACATAAAAATTTATACTAGGTTCAAGTTCTAGGTTTTACCTACTTAGAATTTGGAATTTATCCATCTAAACAGGTTCTTTAATTTTTAGAATCTAAAACTCACCCTGTATACCTTGGAACCTAAAATCGAAAAGTTTCCCATTGATCCGATTATTTGGTTTTTAGGTTTTATCTTGAAACCATATTTACTCCTAACATTGGGAGAGACTCCATCCTTGGTGTGGCGAGTGTGACCTTCAAGATCATTCAATAAGCTTGATAAATCAAACGTTCCACCACTCAAAGGAAGTCCTTGGAGACAAGTAAAAGGTAGATTGCTCTCTTAGAATGCCTACAGTTTTAATCTGTATAGACCAACACTGGTCTATGGACTCATTATTCTAACACGTTCTTTGCTTGACGGCGAGATGCATTGACTTAGAATAGTCTCATTACCTTTTTCTTTGTCTAATCTCAAATATTTAAACAAGTTTATGCTAACTGATACTCTCATAAGTTTTGCAGAATCATTCCACGGACACGGAACATGACGAGATACCTAATTAGTCTGCGATTTATCATACCTTATGACTAATTTTAAGCAGGAAATTACTCAATGACTTTTCTACAAAAATTTAAAAAATTAGCAAATTTTAGAATTACAAAAGAAAATTATGAACAAATTCTAGTTGTCAATATTCATACGTCTTGTTCCAGCATTTTTCTTTGTAGAAATGTCAATTTACGTGAATAACAGGTTGAAAAAAATAAAAGTTAAAAAATAAAAGTTGATTTCACACCTAAAACTTTCGATCAATATTGAGCATTCACTTACCATTAGAGCTCTCTCTCTCTCTCTCTCTCTCTCTCTCTCAACATTTCTTGTTTTTTATTTTCAACAAGTCCAGATAAAGTTCATGCGTGTAGACTAACTACAATGGGTTGACTAACTATTAGACTTTGAATTTAAGGGCAGATTCTGTTGAATAACATGGGATCTACTTGTGATGTGGCATACTTAAATATCCGCTTACACAGTTTATTACATTACTGAATGTATTAATTATATAGATTTATATGTAATTCATCTGTCAATGTAAGATATTGTTTAAACATGTAGTCAAGATACAGAAATTCTCATTTACTGATGGAATGAATTCATTTACCAAAATAAAGTTGTATATGGATTGCGTATGAGCACTTAACCCTGCTCATGCATTTAATCTTTTTTACACCATTAGGGTACCGAATAACAATCCCAAATTCATAAAGACGAACCACGTTTGTATGCTTGGCACTGCTCTATTTTGTATTATCTACCCCGTGATTGTAGGAGCAAGAGAGACGAACCACGTTTATATTATCTATCCCCTGATTGTAGGAGCAAAAGAGACGACCCACGTTTGTATTATCTATCCCGTGATTGTAGGAGCAAGAGAGACGACCCATGTTGGTTTTGACTTGAAATGCCCAGCTTTGTGTCCAAAAAATACCATGGCCAATTCAACGTTCCCTTCCTAGAAGGGTCCTTGTGAGTTAGAATTAATTGTGTTATGGTGAATTTCTCTACTTCTTTCTCAACCATAGATATATAGGTCATTGGCCAATCTATGATGTTTTGTGGAATAAGTGGTAGTGAGAATGTCAAAAGCCCATAGATAATTTTGTCAACTCGAGTAACATAATTACAAAATGAGTTTGCAAAGGGTTGTGATCAGTTGTAATAGATGAGTTTTTAAATCAAACATTTAAAACAAAAACATGTTGTGTTGATTTAGAAATTCAATTGGTAAATTCATTTTTTTAAAAAGATAGGTCTACATTTGAAGCGACAGAATGAAGTTGGTCATGGAGTAAAATGGGTAATGGAAAATGGAGTGGAACTGACATCTCTATCATTGTATTTGGGCATGACAAAATAAAGATACAACGTCTCTTTTCTTTTGTTCATTTAAATAATTTATACTTTATAATGGAAAGAACTTTAAAACACCAAAATCGATATGCCTTGAAATTACAGCTCCAAAATAACTCCTCTCATGTGCATATGGAATAAAGTGGCCAATTTAAGATTGGGAACTGAACAAGTTGCCATGGTTGATTCCATTATCGACATGGAAAAGCACCCACACAACTACTTGGCAAGCAGACTTTTGTATCTAAAAGAAATAACCTGAAGGTATAGAATGAAAAATCTGAAATTTACAAAATTTTTTCCCTTAACCAAGCATGCCATATAAGATTTTTATTCCAAAAGAGAAGAACCAAAATAAAAAATACGCGCTTGATTTATTATTATTTTTATATATTTTTTGCTCGGGAGTATGGGCTTGAGCTGAGAAGTCCTAACTTCGTTACTTTAAGCCACATCGTAATCATTTTGGGACTAACGTTCTGAGAAAACAAAATTATAATTAATTGGGCTCCAAGATTTAATCTAAGGGAATTTCGAATCCAGACAAGATTCTAACCATCTATTCGAGAAGAAAAGAAAGCGTATGGCAAGCTGGGGAAGTGAAACGGAAGAGATTTCGTGCATTATACGCTTGAAAAGTGTTTTCATATTGACAAGCTTCTAGATGATGTTATATCATGTTTTGGAGTTACTTAAACCCTACAAATGTGAAAAGGGGAAATGCTTTTGAATTTGTGGGTCTCGTGCCAGCTTAACACACGGGATGATTTTTGCCCATGTTTGTACATTGACTTAATATACACGTCGTCCCTGAACTTTTAATTTATTTAGTGTGATCCCTAAAATTTTGGTAACTGTTCAATTTAATCTTTAGACAAGATGTTATCTCTTAATTAATTAAAGTTAACAGAATATGTTGATTTAACTTTCAATCTAGGGAGCTTGAATGGTGGATAAAGAAATAATGTTACACATAGATTATTCAGGTAAGATATTCAACTCAGAATATAATAATTTATATCATCAAATTAAATGGATAATCATTTTTCAAATTGAACAAGTTAGACAAATTAAAACGATTATTATATTCTAATTTGAGTGAAATGTTTTACGTAGACAATGCACATGCAACATTATTTTTTGTCCATTGTTCAAACATATAGGATTGGAAGCCATATAGCAAATTCTATTAACTTAAATTCATATAAGAACAATGTGAAAATTAATTAATTTATGAACTAATTTGAATATGCATCGAAAATTCAGGGATCAAATTGAATAAATTAAAAGTTCGAAAATGATATTGCGCATTTGACTAAAATTCAAAAATCATTTGTGTCATTTCTTTCTTCTATAAATACACCTAATGTATTCACTCATTCTCGACACCACAAAACATATCTCTTCATTAAAAAATGGCTTTCAAACTTGCAAAAAGTTTCTCCATATGGTTGATACTTGCCTTGTGTGCATGTGCATGCGCATCGAAAGCTGCGTCTCGTGCCTACGACATTCCATCCGCGACTAGAAAGTTCGAGGAGTGGATGAGTCGACATGGGCGCGACTACAAAGACGTTGCTGAAAAGGAGAAGCGTCTGAAGATTTTCGCAGAAAACCTGCGGTTCGTCGAGGAGTTCAATGGCGCAGCAAACCGGACTTACAAGGTCGGATTGAATAAGTTCTCGGACTTAACCAACGATGAATTTGTGGCAGCATATACTGGATACAAATTGCCATCATCATCAACACGCAGGAACTCCTCCCAAGTCAATTCTTTTAAGTACCAAGGTTCGGATAGCATCCCGGAGACCGTCGATTGGGTCGAAAAAGGTGCTGTCAACCCCATAAAGAACCAAGCCCAATGTGGTAAGCAATTACATTGCCCAGCTTAAACCCACTTGTCATCCGAGAATAAATCTTATCAGTGAAACAACAAACAAATTAATTGTTCGTATAGCCGTGTGACCTTCGGCTTGAAGTTTTCTCGATTGTATCATATCACCACACGATTCACTATCCTCTGTGTACAGGATCTTGCTGGTCGTTCTCTGTAGTGGCGGCAGTGGAAGCAATCACAAAGATCACCACTGGCGTGCTACCGAACTTGTCCGAGCAGCAACTCATAGACTGTGCCACCGATGGCAACCAGGGCTGTCAAGGTGGCTGGATGGACAACGGCTTTGAGTACATCATCAAAAACCAGGGCATCAACTCTGAGTCGAACTACCCATACGTTGGGGTTGACGGCACTTGTGATGTGCAGGCCTCATCGGTTGCTGAGGCCAAAATATCGAACTACCAGGACGTCTCCCTAATGAGGATGCCATGCTGCAGGCCGTGGCTATGCAGCCGGTGTCAGTAGCGCTCGACGCCAGCGGGGCTGAGTTCAAGAACTACGCAGGCGGGGTCTTTACTGGCCCTTGCGGGGCCGAACTGGACCATGCGGTGACCGTGGTTGGGTACGGGGCGGACACGGACGGGACCAAGTACTGGTTGATAAGGAACTCTTGGGATGTTTCGTGGGGCGAGAACGGGTACATGAGACTTCAGAGGGATTCTGGAGTTGAAGGTGGTCTTTGTGGAATTGCCTCGAAAGTTTCTTATCCCGTTGCATAAGTAATCGTCTAAGAAGTTATGGCTACGAGTTCATGTGTGTTAGAAGGCTAAAATGGGTCCATATGAACTGAGCTTAGTCTAAGTGGAAGTATTTCGGGTTAATTACTATAGTTAATCTCGGGTAATTACTGTTTTAATTTCAGTTAGACCCAGTGCCACCTTTGCTGGGTTCTTATGATGATGTTTCTTGTGTGTTTATTGATAATGAGAATATAAAGAGGATTTGAAGAGAGTCATTGTTCGAGACTTGGGACCAATGAGCATGTGGAAGATCCTCAATACTTATTGGACGATCGTACGATTTCTTTAATTTTTTTCTGTGCGATAGCAAATATTTAAAAGAGTTAGTTAAATTATAACACGTTGACAAGAATGGCTACTGCATACGTGATTCCTAGGTAACCAATATTTTTTTTATCCAACTCCTTTTGACCATCTACAAAATATCAATTTATTTTTAATCTTTTAATCAACTTTCATTTGTCTTGAACTACCAACTAATTTTATGCTATTAACTCTCTTTGAGTTACTTGACTAAGTTTAGTTGGTTCTTTTAAATTCTTGTTGTCGAGGAACTATTGTTGGTCTTTCTTATAAGTGCACTAAATCCATCAATTTATATGAATTTACTAATATTTATTCATGTGTGTGTTATCAGCTTTTCTCACATTAGTTTACCAACTTATTTTTGTTTACCAAGTCTCGTTTCAGTTACTCACCAAGTTTTATATATTTTCCAATTAGCCAAGGTTTCATTGATCTACTAACTTTCATTTGTCTTGCTTATCAATTTATTACATTGACTATGTCTTGTCTCGACATTAAAAGAATTGTCCTTCCGCGGACAGGCTGTTGCTTGGAAACGCACGGAGACTTTTTGGTCATTCCCATGTTTCGGGGCTTTTTCCACTTGTGGGGACACGGAGAAATTATACATGCAAGGTGAGAGAAAAGGGAGAAAATATTGGATAGACTAGTGATTTACACATAAGTAAAATACTAGTCCATTCATTATTCGACACGTATCCCATGGGCCCACCATTCAGATTTTTCAAAAATTATTTTCCCAATAAATTTCTTTCTTCCACAAACACCCCTCTGCTCTCTCCTTCCTCTCTCTCCGTCTCTCTTTTTCCTTGAAAAACAGAGGCAGGGATCTTGGTAGTTTACGGAAGTCAGTCTTCCTTCACCAAGACCATGGCCTCTGTCGATCGGCCGGCGACGGAGTAGTCGACGGAGGCCTACGTCAGCCCTGGCAGCTTGAACCTGACCCAAGCCATCTTCAAGCTGATCCCCGCAACCGTCGCCCTCCAAGCACCACACCAAGATCGTCGGGTCGGCAACTTCGGCATGGCCATCCTCAGCCAGGACCTCGTCGACGAGCTAGCCCTCATCGACGTTAAGCCCATCAACCTTCGCGGTGTGATGTTCGACCTCCAGCACGCCGCCACCTTTCTCCACCGCACAAAGATCTCAGCCTCCGTTGACTACTCCGTCGCCGGTCAGTCGAGGGAGGCCAAGATCTTGGTGAAGGAACCATGAAAACCTAGATCTGTGTTTCTAAGGAAAGAGACAGAGAGACAAGACAGAGAGAGGAGAGAGACGAAGAAGAGAGAAGAGGGGTGTTTGTGGAAGAAAGAAAGTGCTTGGGAAAATAATTTTTGAAAAATCTGAATGGTGGACCCATGGGACACGTGTCGAATAATGGATGGACTAATAATTTGCTGACTGAGCACAACTAGTGTAGCCAATATTTTCTCGAGAAAAGGACGTCACAACTACCACTTGCCTTCAATTCGGGATCTATTAGGGGATTATGAGAACGTAGTGAATAGCAGTTGTAGGCAACTCCACTGGCCTCTCATCTTCCAGGTGTGTTACAACCTACAAGAGTTGTCTAGGGTAATCTTTCTAGTACTCACACTTCGCATTCTTTATTGGTAAGAAAATATTTTTCTTCTCTTCTAATTTGAGAATATTTTGAAATTTTATGTTTCAGAATTTAAACAAAATAATTTTTATATTTATTCAAGTCCAATACCATAACTATTCTGTATTGGAGGTCCATGTCTCGCATGTAGTTATCAGAACGGGCATTTCTTGTCTCAACAGTAAAAAGAATCATCCTTCCATAGACAAAGTAGTTGCTTGGAACGAAGATGAAGACTTTTTGGTCTTTCCCATGTTTCGGGGCTTTTTCCATTTGTTTGGACATGAAGAAATGATACATGACCCACCATAATACTGAATTGTGCGAATGATCAAGATTGACTGAACTTTTCCAATGGTTCAACAAAATAAACTGTCATTCACCCTCTTTTTATCTAAATTTACAAGGTTTTATCGGTATCGATTGTGGGGTGACTAATGAATACACCGACGGTGGCACCGGCATAACTTATAAAACCGATGAAGAGTTCATAGACTCTAGAGAAAACAAGCAGATATCCACAAAGTTCTTATTTGCTCCCAATCGACAGATAGCCAAAAGGAGTTTTCCCTACGAAACGAGAAACTGCTACAATTTAAAACTAGACCAAGGCAACAACAATACCTACTTGATTAGAGCAAGATTTTGGTATGGGGACTATGATCGGACGAATCGACCTCCTTTATCACGCCTCGGACCCTGAGTATGCGACAACCCCTTACCATGGTCAATTGAAAGCGACATCCCAAGACTTGTCAACGATCATTCATTTTAATCTTTCATTATGCGTAAACGGAAGACGAACTATCCCCAATCCAAACAGACAATCAAACAATCAAACAAGAATAGAGGGATGAACAGCAGAAACCTCGACTACTCATTTATATAATTACTAGATCTACCAACAGAGGATCGCTTTCGAATTACAAGCCTGACAAAAGGGGTCAATCCATCCTCTAAGCCAGGCCAAAAAGAAACTAGGCTAATCTAGCTATACAAAATAAATCATCAGGTTCAGCACCACGGTCACTCGGACCCATTGGACTCGGCTCCATCAGGTCGATCAATGGTGGAGCGAGGGTAGGATTCTCCATTGCGGGTGCGCCATTCTAAAGGCCTGAAAATTGTTAACCACGACAAGTTGAGAAAAAATCTCAGCGAGTTCTTTCCCTAAGCCCCGGTTAGTACACCAACTCAACCTAGGGTATCTCTCCAGAACCACCCCTCACTCAACCCAACCACAAACAACCAAGGCCAAACAAGTAACAATAGCCAAGGTCAACCAACAAACAATTAGTCGGTTCGTATGCAACCTTACCCAGTATGCTATACCCTACACGTTAAACCTCATTTAATGCAAGCAATGCAACCAACAATCAAATAGTCGGTTCGTATGCAACCTTATCCGGTATGCCATACCCTACACGTTATAAGTTAACACAATACACACAATGCACATGACCGTTAGATGATGTAGTTCATTAGTCACATGCGAGTCGCATTACAAGCGATCTCACCTAGCCATTATCATACCCTACACGTTATAAATTCATGCGCGTGTGCCATAAATCATGATGTGATCATCTCATGCATAATCAGAACCAACGATGCCATATTTTCTCATGCACTCTTACATCCACACGTGTTCCGATTATTACTGTCCTATAGGGCTACAATCGAGGTGCAACGGCACTACAGCGCCCTTCCTCCACAAAGGTGTAACCATGCCCTTCTATGCCCAAAGGACATTAAGGGATACTCTCCCAAGACGGCATGCCCAAAGAACGTCAAGGGATATTCTCTCGAGACCATATGCCCACAAAACGTCAAGGGATACTCTCTCGAGATCTCATGCCCACAGAACGTCAAGGGATACTCTCCCGAGACTGGCAGCATGCCCACAAAACGTCAAGGGATACTCTCCCGAGACCGCATGCCCAAAAAACATCAAGAGATACTCTCGCAAGACCGCATGCCCATAAAATGTCAAGAGATACTCTCCAGAGACGGCATGCTCATAGAACGTCAAGGGATACTCTCCCAAGACGGCGGTTTCAATTTAGTAATCACGCAAGCATACCACCACAACCTACTTATTATCTTTGAGCATTAGCCAATGCACATATGCTTGCATATGAAACCTCAAATCATTTCTCACAAAAGTGGTCAATTTTCGATGTCCCTCGGACAAACGCTTTTCTCCCTTTTTGTGAAAATCACACAATTCATGCGGATGTTCATGCCATGACATACCAATTTCACTTCATATGATCAAGACACATGAAATTATGCATAATTTCACTTCCGGATGAATAGTGCCGTGAGCAGTGATCCATGAACAGTAATTTCCAGAATTCAATTATTAATAAATTAAATTTAGAAATTAAATAAAATATTAATTAAACATAATTAATCAATCAATTAAGCTAAACATGCTTAATTATCATATAAACCACACATAAGCAATATTTAAGTATAATTAAGCAAGATTAAGCTAAGCTAATATTGATCACCTATCTAACCACCTATCTTAAGGCTAATACAACTTAATTAAACCCCTTAAACCAAATTTACAACTAACTAAACCAACCTTAAGCAAGTTTAGGAACTAAATAGGGATTATGGGCTAAACTCACTCGTTAAGCGGGCTAGAGATGCGAACACGGTGGCGGCAACGAACCCGACACCTGGGGACCTCTCCCACGACACTCCAAGGCGGTCCCAAGCTCAACATAGCAACAACAAACTCAGATTCCCCACTAAACTTCAAAAAACAGTACTGCAGGAGGAGGATAGGGGCTGACCAGAGGAAAACGGCTTGGCCGGAGCTCCAGCGAATGGCGGGCTGAAAACCGGCGGCACCTAGGGGTCGAGGGGGAACCACTGGTGGCTGGTATGGGTAGTGATTTGGTCAGAAAGGAAGAAAAACAGGTGAAAAGACGGAACAAAACTACTGCAGGCGGAACAGGTGGCGGTCGGCGAGCAAAGCAACTTTTGGTGGCCGTACGAGACGGCCGGTGGCTCCGTTCGGCAAATGGCCAATGCTATCTGAACGGTTTTCATCTTCTAAACACAATGGCTGGTGGCATGGGCCGAGATTCACACGGGAAGGTCATGAATAACTCGATTTTCGGAGGAAGGTCAAAAGCTGAAATTGCAGGAACTAAGGGAAACAAGGGGAGAGAGGGGCTGCGATTTTTGGAGGGCTAAAGAGGAGGAGAGAGAGTAAGATGAGGGCTGATTGAAGGCCTCATCAATGCCATTCAATGCCTTCTACACTCCCCCAAGCAAGTGACATCATCTTCTCTCTCTTCTTTAACTTTTCTTCAAAATATCTAGGGGCAAAATGGTCATTTCCACCTTGCACAATTCCCAAACTGCCCTTGGGCTGAAAATGAATGGCAAGCCTAAGAAACAGGCTGGAAAATGAATAGGAAGGAGCTCGGGAATTTGTTGGGCTTGAATTGGCTCAAGTTTAGATATCGGGCTTGGAAGGGTAAATGGGTCGGTTAGGTCCAACGGGCTCGCTTGTTTGTCTCAGTCTTCCACGGTGGCTGTCCCACCTTGGGCGTGTGGCCCACACTATTCTTACCCGGCCCACATCCTCGTAGGCTCGTTTCCTTGATCCGAAAATTCCTTTCCCAAATACTCGGCTCCACCAAGCACCATCCAACTATCGCAGAAGCATCATCCAAAAGTTCGTCCTAGACGTTCCTGAAAATTAGAAGTCCAATCTTGGATTCTCATGCCATGTCAATTTCGCCGGAATGCCATTTTGGTACTACTCAGACTGATAGACGATTTCAAGGATTCACGCGTAATCGACTGGTGCCAATTCACGTTCAAGACTTCTCGATACATGGACATCCTTGACTACATGAAATTGCGAAGGATTGATTTTTATTTCAAAGTACACGATTATCAAGTATCGACATAGGGCTGTTCGCGGGTTCGATAATAGTATACGGAATCATCCGTCGTCCCATTATTTCTGTCCACGAATCGACTTCTAGTCGTCCTTGAAATCGGCCTGCATTACTACAAGATCGTCCTTATGCAAGTTTCATGGTCGAGTCGTTTTCCCAGGTCAAGTTCTTTAGTTGCACGAGTTCTGTCCTCATTAGCCTTTCCCCTCAAGGTTAGTATCTTAGGAGTGATCAGTTCCAAATGAGATCAACCAACAATGCATTGGCGAAATTAATGTTTATTCCTCCCTTAAAGGGCTTGAATTTCAGGACGTCACATCCTTCATTTGATCTAAACATCGATGTTAATTATTGGACAACGGTGGACTACCCAGATGACGGCTCAGAAGAAATCATGTACGTGTCCCAGGCAAATGAAATAAAAGTGTGCCTTGTGAATACTGGCAATGGGGCGCCCTTCATTTCGGCATTGGAGCTAAGAGCTTTTAATGATGATGGCATCTACCGATTAAGATCTGGATTCTTGGAATGCCAATGGCGATTCGACATCGGAGGTGGAAGCTTGAACTCTACCATCAGGTGATCAGTTAATCTTTTTATATACAAATTGCATGGTGACCATAGTAGAGATTTAGTTTTCTTTTTATCAAATCTAGCCATTTTGCAAACCATTGAAGACGCGAGTATCTAATTTAACTGAAAAGAAAAGGCCGACCGAATTGATAGCGAGTCAAATGTGTGAAAGATCCAAAGGGGTTACTTGGTTAGGAGATATAACAAGTACACTAGACAAAATTGAGCAAAGACAAAAAAAAGGCCACGAAAAATCAACAGATTACAAAACAAAAAACAGTTAAAATAATCATATAAGATGATATTAGATGTCAAAGATTACAAAAAAATTATTAGATGAACAAAAAAAATGAAAAGAGAAACAGAAAAGCCATTAGGTCCAAGAAAAAAAAAAAGTCATTCGATAATTTTGAAATTGTAATCCAAATCAAAATTAGAATTTTAAATATGAATCAAAAACACTTAAAATTACTCCAACATAACAAGCGAACTCATTGATCTATTCAAGAAAAAAATCCAAAGCTATTGCAAAAATATTAGAATATAGTCAAAATTATTTTTGGCTTTAATATGAAAATAAATATTAAAAAAATTAATATGTATCATAAACTATCATAAAGGTTTGAAATGTAAACATTGAAAATTATTTAATAAAAAACATTAGTATTATAATAAATCATTGATGTCAAATAAATATAAGGTCATGTGGTGATTTTGAGTTGCGTATAGTTTTTTTAATAAAACTCACTATCAGGTGATGTGGGAGAAACAATTATTAAGGCGACATTGATAATTACATTTCAATTCAAAACTTTAGCAACATAACAAATTGAAGATTTTGTAATATAAGGAAATTTACTGATTATGGTAGATTGTCACGTCAACAAATGTAATCATTTCCCTGCCTACGTACTCCCGGACGTGCATGATTTCAATCTATATTATTATTGTTGTTGTTGTTATTATTAAACAAAGAGGAGCTCCTCCTTTAAAGGGAATATAATCTTTTTTTCTCCTTCTTCAAGAATATTTAAGTAGACAAATCTTTCAATTAATAATTTTATTTCACCTCTTGCGTATCTCGAATACAAAATTTAAATCTTTTCTATCTTACAAAAAACTTTATAAAAGAAATTCAATTTTGAAATATTTTCCTCTTTCTATATATGATATATGTGTGTTCCATTCACTTAAGTGGTCAATAATTTCTCTTTATTAATGATTAATAGTTTAAAATTTTCATAACAAGATGATTATGCAAAATCTCATCAATGTCATTTCTTCGCATACACAAAATGCATGTTCATTTGTGCTAGTAAATATATAATAACAGCGTGTTCCCTAAGGGGTCACCTTTAAGGTGGTTGCACAGGATTCTAATTTGCAAGGGATTAATCATTCTGGTTGAAAGGAGTGTTGTCTTGTTGTCTTATACTCTCCACTCATTTTGCCGCTTAATTGTCGTTCTTGTCCCTTTCCTTCCTCTCTTATTTCTTTATTTTAATTGCACCTCTTTTGTATCAAAGAAGTTTCGTACCTTAATAATAACATAATCCTTTATATTATTATACAAGTACGTTTACTAAATAAAAATACCCGAAGTAAGTGTACTTGAGACACAGTAAGAACAAACGAAATATTATAAGCCAGAGCATCAACTTGACTATTTCATTATATTAGTTGCTCAAAATGATTAATCCTATGTTAACATTACCATAAAACAACCCGTGCAAAGCGCAAATGATGTCTAGTATATTATAGAACTCAATGTATACTCATGAAGAGGGAACTTTACATATACAGATACGAAAAATAAAAGTGTGCTCAGCACATTTAAAAGGGGCTATTGGTTATATTTTGAAAATATGAATATTTTTATTTTAAATATTCTAATTTCTTGAGATATGTCGTATTCCAATATTCAAACATATATCAGTATGTGTTTTTCTTTTCATAATGTTAGTGATCTTAACAACTGTCACTAGGACAATTGTTAACAATATGGGGGAAGGACATTAGGAGTACCAAAAGTTGTGTATGGTATTCACTTTAGTGTCAAAAGCTTTTTTTCGGATCACTTAATTGATAACTTCGATTTGAATCGCTAGAAATCCGACGTAACTATATTTTATTATTTTCTCAGTCTTGCTTAGCTTGGCAATGTGCCTAGTCAACATATAACTCCTAAACAAAGTCATCTAACAGTTATAAACAGCGACAATTTGAGTGCCAAATTTTATTTAAAATGATAAGTGTTAGTCATTGTTAAAAAAGTGATCATTTCCGTGCCAAGCACACCATGTGGAAATGCTAAGTGGACTGAAATTTTTAAATAATATGCAAAGTCATATATTATTTTTAATTATAAAAGTCACATATTATTTTTGATCGAAATTTTTAGCCGTTGGCACTTAAGTAATCATTTTTCTCCGATTTGACACTAAAGTAAACTGACAAAAACTTTTGGTACAAAAGTGAACATCGTATGTAACTTTTGGCACTTTTAGTATTCTTCTATCTAACAATATGTATCTCTGAAGTTTGGCACTAATACTCATTTTACATGCAGTACATGATTACTATACATTGCTATTTTGAAGTCCTTAGATTCTATCCAAGACATATTTCAGTGGTGGAAAAAATAGATTCCAACCTCGTCCGAACGCTTTTAGCCTGCAAAAAAGAAAAAAGAATTCCATTTGGAAAATGCTTCATAACCAATAAAATTCTTGTTTAATTACGTAAATTGAACTATATGAAACCGACCGCATTTGTATGTACAGACGTGTTACGAGTCCGTGGCCACTAACTTCTCTTGACAAATAGAATCAACTGCATATCATGTTGCAATTTTCAAGTCTTACATCGAATCCCGGTGAGTATTCTGATCTTCGTAACCAACCAAAACAAGGCCTTTCGCTAGTAATGTGTTCAATATGGTAAATTCAATATTTGTGTTGCGTAACCATATGATTTGACATTTGTTAGTCCCTCAGTCAATTGTTAATTATTTGCGATTAAACTGTATGTGAAAATGCCTCACTCAGGTACCCTGATGATTTTTTTGATCGGATCTGGACAACTAACGACTATGGTGGATGGTACCCTCTAAGCACCACATCTACCATTGAGTCATCAGATGACAATGATGCGTATAAGGTTCCTAGCGAAGTTCTTCAAACCGCTCAATCTTCACTCAATGCTAGTACTGCCTTGTATTTAACATGGACACCTGCGAACGTCACAATGAAATGGATTGTGTACTTTCATTTCATGGAGATTGAGAGACTGACGAGTGGCCTGCAGAGAGAGTTCACAATTTCAATGAATGGTAATCAATTCACAAAGACGATAAGCCTTGAATACTTGAGGCCAGTGGTTGTAGTTTCCCCTCTAATTAGCATGCCGTTCGTCGCCTTGTCGATTGAATCGACGAATAAGTCTAGGAATCCACCGATACTCAATGCCGTGGAGTTCTATACTGTTGGTGATCTTCCAAATGTGCCCACAGAACAAGATGATGGTACGCTTTTTTTCTTCATGTTTTTATTGTCTACATACACTTTCTACAGTTGTGCTACAATTGGCAGCAGTAATAATTAGACAGATAATCCATCGTCTATAAGGAAGATTTAGGGAATCCTATGCTAAATATACTTTTCTCCACTGTGATGAACTCTGATCAACACTTGCTTTGTTGGAATGAAAAGATGTGGAGTATTACTCTGCTATCTGCTTACTTCCCTGCTTTGCTATATTTTGCTTGGTAATTGCTGGAAAGTCTCTTCAAGTTGAAGCCGTCAAATGTTGTTACGAGTCTTTTGAAAGCTGAAAGTCTATATAACTCATATGATCGCAACCATGTTTTCCATCTCTTTTCTTCTCTTTAAATAATAAATCTTTTTTTTGATTTAAATCATAGTGAAAGCGATCAATGACATCAAAGCAACGTATTACATGAAGAGAGAAAGCTGGCAAGGTGATCCATGCATACCAAGCAATTACATGTGGGATGGTCTAAATTGTAGCAATGAAATACCTCCAAGGATTATATCGATGTGAGTCCCCTGGCACTGTTTCTTACATAATACTGATTTTCTTTGTGAAAGTTAAGAAGTCTTGTTCGTCATGAAAATCAGAAGTTTTTTGCATCCCCCGGAAAGAGCATTTAGAATAAATGCAACCATATAGGGTGAATTCTCATATAAACTGAGAGCTCTGTAATGCTTTCGTCAAGCTCTAGGGGGCATGATGGGAACTCCAGTTTTTTAAAAGAGGGAGCTTTGGACACCCCAAGCCTTACATGGTCTTGGAGAGAGCTCATAATCTAATTTGAGAAACTACATGTTACTCATTCTGGGGTGGGTGTCTGATTATTGGTACTTCAGAATTTTATCTTTTCATTAATCAGATTTCACTAAAACATTCAAGAAGCTTCTTAGAGTTTTAACTTCTAGGTCAATTTCCTTCATATGACACATAAGGATGAAAAGAGAACTTTAAACTGTTGCGAAGGCCTCAGAAATCAAATTGACAGTCAGCTTCTTGTGCTTTTTCTCAATTCTACAGAACAATATATGCAAAGTCCGCATTTCTCATGATTTTTTTCTTTCTCATATCCGCGGTCCACATGACCAAAGAAAATAACTACCTACCCAATAATCCATGGGCACAAGACAATGCTCACATTACTATCATGCCCTAAGGAGAATTGGTTTCATTTCTCCCCTGTTGCCAAAGTCAAAAAGTGCTAAAATGACTCGACTGTCAAGCAACACTTCGTGGTGGCATGCCATCTCACTGTATCATTTCTCCTCTATAGTTGGCACTTACCCCGAAAAGTCATCATCTTCATTATCTTTTTAGGGGTTGCTCTATTTGGAAGGGGTTGGCACTTACCCCGAAAAGTCATCATCTTCGTTATCTTTTTAGGGGTTGCTCTATTTGGAAGGGGTAGGTCATGACAAGTTATATTCTCATCGATCGTCAATACATGCTCCCTCCTCACAATGTACAGTTATTTTGTTTGTGCTACTTTCCACCAATAGCCTACTTTTCCAATTTTAGTTATGAGTGTTCCAAATTGCATCGTTTGTGAGCAAGTACTAGGTCCTCTGAAAATAATCTTTTAGGTACTCTAGGACCAATAATAATCATAAAACATACCAAGGAGGTAGGGACACCCATGCAAAGGGATGACACTAACGACTGTGAATGGTCTTCGAGTACTTCAAACATTTACACCAGGAGAACCTAAAATATTTTCGTTCTAAATAATTGATTGCACATACTTCTCGTTGTACCCAAAAATTGCTGCCTTTATGAAGAAGGCAATGATAGCATTTGCTACTTTGATCTATGATGGTCAGGAAGTTGAGCTCAAGCAATTTGATGGGCCAGATAGTCTCATCACTTTCAAATCTATCAAGATTGGAGTACTTGTAAGTATCACTGTGGTTGAATTAGTTGTGTCTATATGTCATCATGATTATGCACCCTTGGGGAATCAACTCATGATTGAATGACTAAGGTTGTTCTTAAGGAGACATAGGTTGTTGAAATATTGCCCTAATGTGTGGAAACATACTACTTTTGGCTATGGAGCTGGTTAACTTGATATTAGGTGTTCTAAACATGCTCTTTCCCAGAGATTTGTCCAACAATCAGCTCACAGGAGCAATACCAGAAACTCTGGCAGGATTACTAAATCTTAGATTTCTGTAAGTTAATCTATCTAAATGAAGCAGCAAAAGATTTGAAGTGGACAAATCTCTAATCACGGCTATATTTGCAGAAATTTAAGTGGAAATAATCTGACTGGATCGGTTCCTGAAGCTCTTAAGAAAAGGGTCGTGGACAATACTTTAAAAATGAGGTTCTCTCTCTCTCTCAGAGTCATATGCGATGTTTATAATGTGGCAATACCATCAATATTTTTCTTTATTGTGATTAAAAGCAAATAAGAAGGCCAACTTGTGAACAGCATGTTGGAAATCAATCTGGGCATTTGTTGATAGGAATTTGAGTTTAGTTTCTTCATTCTTGTGGCAGTTTGGCAGGAAACACGAATCTTTGCCTAGCTGATCCTTGCCCGCAGAAGAAGAAGAAACAAAATACCATCCTTGTTCCGGTTGTTACATCAATTTCAGGCTTCTTTGTAGTTCTCTTTGGTGCTTTGGCTATTATTTGGTTAATTAAACGGAAACAAAGAGCAGGTAAGTGTTCTTACTCGTCCTGTTCACGCAAATTACTCTACATTTGACAAAAATCTTGACTAAGCGTTTCCATTGGTACACTTCTAATTGCAACAGTGTCTTTTCTAAGATAATTTAGTTGAGAATATACAACTAGTAACTTACCCCCTCCCAACCACACCCCCCCACCACTAAAAAAAAATAAAATACACACACACACACCCAGAGCATCGTTTATAAATCTCATTGACCTCAGGAATAAAGGAAAGTTGGCAATAATCCAAATTCCCCAATGCTAGTAATCTGAGCTACAATTTCTGATTTTTTTTCCAAAAGTAATCGTGCTATGCACGGGAAGGACTTATAACAACTTGAGGGTACGACCTTGTCCTTAATATTCTAAGGCTCCCTAAAGGAAAGTTCCATTATGCGATCACAAACTTATCTTTATGTATTGAGCAAAGAACAATTATCTGCATGGTTATATTGACGGCAGCTGACAGAGAATCCCTGACCAGATCTATAGATTATTCTTCTCCATTATATAGTTCTTGAAACAAGAACAGAAAAGCCCTATCTATGTCTTTTAATTGTTGCGGACGCAATTACCATGGGAAGATTTTCCTTGAAAGTCTACTATCCCAAGGGGTAGTCACAACACTCATAAGAAACTTTCTGATACAGAACCTATTGAAAGGATGCTGAGATTAAAGAATCGACCTTTCAACTATGGAGAGATTTCAAGAATAACTGGGAACTTTGGACGAGTGATTGGTGAAGGTGGATTTGGAAAGGTTTATCTTGGAACACTAGATAACGGCACTATGGTTGCTGTGAAGATTCTCTCTAAATCATCAAAGCAAGGGTACAAGGAATTTCAAGCTGAGGTTAGATAGGAAGATACAATCACTCTTCCTTTTAAAATCAACTTATGCTCACACTTACACAAATGTTTTTTCAGAAACTTCTTCTTAGACTATTGTTGGTATGCATTATAATAATGCACACTCGCGACACTGCAGGCGCAACTCTTAATGATTGTTCACCATGGAAACTCGGTTACTCTGTTTGGATATTGTGGTGATTCCAAGCACATGGCTTTAATATATGAATACATGGCCAATGGAAATTTAAAGCAACATTTATCAGGTGCGTATTTATTTCTTTTCTATTGTTTTGTTCTCTAAAATAATCCTATAAAACTATATTTCTTGCTCATAGATAATGTTAAGACGCATACAATAGAGGACCATCTGAAGGTCTTGACGTGGAGTAATAGATTACAAATAGCTGTGGATGCAGCACAAGGTACGTGAATGGGCTAACCACAGTTGTAGGTTCTTTCCTGACATTGATTCGGCATTGTTGACATGGATTTTGCATTGAGTTATAGGTTTGGATTATATGCATAATGGTTGCAAGCCACCTATCATCCATAGAGACTTGAAGACTACAAATATCTTGTTGAATGAAGACTTCCGAGCCAAATTAGCTGATTTTGGCCTCTCAAGAGCTTTTGCGACTGAAAATGACTCTTATGTATCAACTTGTCCTGCGGGCACCCCTGGCTATCTTGACCCCGAGTAATGCCTCAAACTCAAAATAATTGATGTGGTTCAGCTCAGGATCTCTATTTGCATAGAAAAATGACATTGCCTAGGATTTCATCTTTGATTTAAAGATTCATTAATTGTTTTTTTCCCCTCCCAGGTTTCAATCTTTTGGAAACTTAAATAAGAAGAGTGATGTTTATAGTTTTGGAATCATACTCTTTGAGTTGATCACGGGCCGACCTGCAATAATGAAAAGCCAGGATGGCAATGCCAGCATACACATACTTCAATGGTTGATTCCTATAGTTGAAAGTGGTGATATACAGAGGATTATGGATCCAAGGTTACAGGGAAAATTCGACATCAACTCGGCTTGGAAAGTTGTGGAGATTGCTTTGTCCTGTACTCGATCAACGGCGATTCAAAGGCCGGAC
Organism: Corymbia maculata; assembly: GCA_014182735.1. NCBI lineage: Eukaryota > Viridiplantae > Streptophyta > Magnoliopsida > Myrtales > Myrtaceae > Corymbia > Corymbia maculata. Next base: position 18,528,399 of record CM024686.1, on the reverse strand, counting down.
ATAAATAATGTATTGACAGAGTTGAAGGAGTCTTCGGTGAGCAAATCAAGTGGTTCTTTTGAAATGACCTCTCTGGAGCTCCATTCTGGCAATGCCCCTGTGGCAAGGTAGCAGAACTTTCCTAATCCAGAAAGGCTATTTTCTTATTAGGTGAAAGATTAACTTTTGTTTGCAAATTTGTACTATTTTTTGGATTGCATCATCCATTTCCTTTTTCTTTTCTGTATTGAATCTTGGAAACTCGCTTTATAACAACAGTATCTCTTCTTCCTTTGTTGCTCCATTCTCCATTCATACCGTCAGTTCATGGCATTCCTAATACTGCCAAGTAAGGAATTCCGTGTTGAGTTTGGGGGGAGGTAATTTAGAGGTTCGAATTATCCATGGACGGAGTAATTGGCATTAGCAGGCCCTCACGGCCCGTTCTCGGGTTCAGCTGAGATTTCAATTGGAATCAACACCATTGATTAAGTAGCAACAATTTTGCAATGTGGAGGCAGTTTGGGAAAATTTACAAATGTGCAACTAATTATCTTTACAATAATTACACAAATGGTCTCTAAATTTTTGTTTGATGTACAATGTCATCTCTCAATTTATATGTACCATTGGTGGTCCTAATGTTGTACTTTTCTTGAGCAGCCTGGGATGTACACATAAGCATCTTCAACAAATTATGGATACCAGACTTGATCTTGACTTTTGATGGTACACCCATTCTAGTCACTGCTCAGTAATCTTTGTATTCACCGAATGACCCTGGATACAATCTCCTTGCTAGTCGTTCAACTCCTGCTTGCTTCTTCTCTGGGCCTTTCGTCACGCAACCGTGGACACTTGCTCTTCCCCAAATGAGCGGCACGACACTCACTCCTTCCAATGTGCCAACAATCACCACGCATGTGTGTGTGTCTCTCTCTGTCTCGGTTCGGTGACTTGTGTCGCTGCGCGAGCACCCAGCAAGTTCCCGGGCCACTATTGTCACTTCCCGGTTCTTTCCCAGTGGTGTTTATACTGTAAACAGTGAAGTGAAGGCCAAGATCAAGCATCTCACTGCCTGCAAGAAATGAAGGATACCGGATACTCACTTACTCTCACATTCCCACTATTTCTTCAAGTTCGCATGATGTTGGAACCTCAAAATTCAAGCTGCATATTGTGTACTCTGCTGCGTTTTCTAATAACTTGTGCTATCATAGTTAAAACTTTCAGAACAGACGCACACATGATCAAAGCTATATCACCAAATTAGAGTCGGAGGGTTCCGAGTTCGATTTGGCGCACCTTCTTGACCCATTTAAGAGCACCCTTCCTTGCAAGCCATATTTACTACATGCCTTGGACGCCCTCCTCGAGCTGTCCTCGCTGTACCAGCCTTTGCCCACCCCCATATCGATATGTATTGGTGTACGGTCTCTCACCTTCTCGTAGTTTGCCCAATTCTTGGTTATCAGTGTTTTTCTCTGTTTTTACTTTCTGTATATACTTAGCCAATCTAAGTACATAAATAAAGTAGGGGGAGCTTGCAGAGGCTGAGGTGCAGGGTTTATATGAAGCTGCTGGGAGATAAATTTCACGAATTATCAGATCAAAAAGCGCCTTTACATCTGGATTTCAATTTCTTATAATGATGATAAGCTTAATCTTCGGAAGATATCAAAAGCCTCTGGATTTGACCCATGATTTCCATATATGACGCAAAGCCTTTCGAATTGCGGAGTTCAATGTACTTTGCGGACAGGATTGTTCCGACGGATGAAGGTATCTCTTGATACAGATCCTGCAGTTGTTTGTTTCTTTTCTTTCATTTTCTTTTACCTCCTTCCTCTCCTGAGATTGGCCAGCTATGGCCACAGACAAGCTCAAAGCTTGCTGGGAACCGGCAGAAAAAGAAAAGGAAAAAGAAAAAGAAAAGAAATAAAAAATGATGCAACTTCCCTTTCGAAATTCTGAGGTTAATGGCTCGGCTAAGTCTATTAGGATTTAGCCTGAGCTCTCCTAAGCTCACCAAATCATGACCTTTGGTTCGAATTTTTAACTTGAAAAGTTAATTTCAAATAAATGAGCTGTCATTAATCAGTTTCGGTGAGTCAATTAAAAATGTAAGTATAATACTAGGAGAAATATTTTACTCATGCGCAATTAGAGGAATTATGATTGGGAACTTAATTATACTAGTTAATCAACTAATGCCTTTCTTGTATCTAATATTTTTAAACCCTGATATCTAATATTTGTTTACACCTTGAGATTTGATTTTTTTGGATTTTCTATGCATTTGTGGAGAAAAGCACTTTTTTTTTTGGCTTTTTCTGTTTTTTGGAAAATATAAGAATAATTTTTGGTTTTCTAAAATTTTGAAGAAAATTATATTATATATATTTTAAAGGACATAGGTTGGATCTGACCCGGCAGCGGGATCTGACCCGGGTTGCTCCACCCGCTGCCGGACTGGGTTTGGACTAGGCCTAATACGTAGTCCAGTCCGGTCCCCTCCAAAATGAAAGCTCAACTTAGAAAGAAAGAGAGAAAGTCCAGCCCAAAGTCAAGCAAGCCACTTCCCCATTTTAAATCGTTCTCTCTGTCCTCTATCCCCACTTCCTCTCTGCACGCTAACACACTAGGGGGATTAGGCCCTGCCTTTCTACTTTGTTGATCAACAGACAAAAGAGACACTCCTTTTTTTTATTCTAAAATTATTACCTCTTTTCTCTTTTTCTTTTTCTTTCTTTTCACTCTTTTTTTGCAGAACAAGGGTACCCACCGAGTCCTCCCTCCATTTTTGTCTTCTTCTCTTTTTCTTTTCTTTTTGTTCTTCCCTTAGGCGACCTATGTCCCCTTCCTTCGTTGACCCCCCTTTCGACCTTACTGAAGCCACGCTGAAACTCCCTTCCTCGGTATTTCGTCGGAACCAACCGTCCCTCGACCAATGATGTTTACGGTTGACACCACCAGCAAGCGTCATCACTGACCCTATACCTTCATCGCCGACCGTGACCAGAGAAGAACACCAGAAAAAAGGCGGATTCGGCTAAGGCATTTCGTCGAGGATTCAGCGGGCGTTGGTTGAGGGGCCCCCCACAAGCAAACTCGGATTAAAGAAAAAACAAATGACGGACCAGCATAACTCGGCTTCAACATGGGACAATTCATTTACACTCAATAAAAAAATGAAGTTCAGCAAGTATCGGCCACAAACGAAGAACACGATTGTGCGCTTAACTTGTACATTACGTCGAGCACATGGCGTGCAACATTGGAGGAAAGAACAGAAGATCAAACGGGACATTAGGCGAGGACCGAGACGGGCGGCAAAGGAGACAGAGGGACCTAAGAGCAGCAAAGAAAAATATAGCGAGGTTGGAACTCGCACGAATCGGACAATGGTAAACCGATCCGGCAGGCCCGAAACAGAGCATGTGTGCAAAAAAAAAAACGAAAAGGGCGGTCGGACGAGAGTCCCTCCCCTGCTTGCGGCGTCGGACAGCGGACGAACTCGAAGATTGGGCTACGTCCGTCCGCCTCGCGTGCCTCCGAGCCGAGATCCTAGGGCGACCAACCCCGAGTTGGCGCAGAAGGAAGAGAAGCAAAACACCACCCAACAAATGTCGGCTCGGGAAGGTAGGTCTGCTCCGTAGCTCGGCAGCATTGAAGACGCATCCCATCTATCCGGTTTTTCGCCGGCCTTTGCGCTGTTCCACGCGCTCCTGGCCGTCGTCGTCATCTGCCCCCTTCTCTCTGTCACGCGCATGAAGCGCAGCGGGGAGGAAGAATTAAGGAGAAGAAGAGAGAGAGGCGGGCTGGCGAGACGGGTTTGGACCTGTGTGAAAGCTGAAAAAGAGGGAGGGGCTGGGCGTGAAGGCCCAGCTCCCGCAGGCCATTTTTATTTTTATTTTTTTATCCGAAAATAGGGTAAAATAAGGAAAAACAAAAATGAAAAATAAAACTTAGTAAATGCAAATAATATTAATATCTAGATGATGCAAAAATCATTTTTTTAGGGCCAAATTGGTGCCTAATTCCTAGGCAATTTAAGTCTAAATATTTAATCATAATTTAGGTGTCAACAAAAAAGAATTGAAAGGAGTAACTCCGGAAAATAGTTTTGCCTCTTTAGATTTAGGAATTTACTTTCTTTCCTAAATTTATGCATGAATATTTTCATTGATTGGAGATCGACTCAGTTGACTAATCATTTTCTGTGAAAGTCCAAAAATTAATTTTCAAAAACACTTTCCCCAAACAAATGCGTGACACCCAAACTTTTCATAATAATATTTAGGATATAGAGTTGAGTATTATTTAGCTTGGAATGTTGGATGGTAGGTAGGTCATTAAATTTGTGAAGTTTAGAAGAGTGATGTCAATTGATTTACCAATGTATTAGTTGTAAAAAGGGGATTGATATGCCCCAAATTTCATATATGATGATATTTGAGCTTTAAACTGAGCTTTTCCCAACATCCGACATTTTCACTAATAATTAGAGATTTCATTTACTATGTTTCGGCTTACTTCTTATATTTTTTAGATATGTAGAATGAGTCGTCCACTGCCACTGATTTTTTGGAGTTCCCGTACATTTTGATTGTGTTTGTGAAGATGTGCTTATACTTAGATTGGCAATAGTATAAACTACATGTAGTTATTTGGTATGAGTCGACAAGAGCTTTTCTGGACTACTTAGAGGTTTTGATGGTCCCCTCGTTTCAACGGTGATGACTTGTCGATGGGTGAGGTAGTCAATTTTGGTGGGGAGTGGCATGATGATCTTAGGTGACCCGACCCTTCCTAGCACTATGTATTTTGTTATGTTTTGCTTAATGTTGTATTAAGTTGGTAACTACTGATGTTATTATAAAGAAGATGCATATGTTTATTTATTAAACCCGTGCGCTTTCTTACATGGGTTTTGTGAAAATTTGTTGTGCTTTCGCATGTTAATAATAATAATAATAAGACATGTGTCATGCGTGATGTTCTAGGGTATCACAAAACACACCCTTAGATTCACTTGACAGGTTTCTAGGATGACAAAGGAGGTGGGAGTAAACTGAATTGCCTACATAACAGGGGAGAACATACCTGAGATATGTGTGTGTGTGTGTGTGAAAACTGTAATTAACTTATAGATGTGCCTTTTGATGTAATGAAATGCTTTACTTTGGAACTCCAAAATTAAGCCCTCACTAAGGCTATAACACTATTAAGATAGGTGATCTTTAAGAAAAGTATCTGCCTATACACTAAAGGACAAAATCATCAGACTCGGTATGGGATAAGTCAAAGTAGACAATACATCGAGTAAGCTAATTTAGAGAAATCACATTAGTGATCTAAAACTTTATAGTGAAGTTATTCGATTTTGGGTTGTCTAATGATTTGATTGTGGAAGATAACAGTCACTTGATGTAGCAAACACAGTTTAATTTTTTATCGATGTTTTACTAAATAGTAAGTATCTTAAGCATAAAAATTCATGTTTCATAATTCCACCAACTTGTATCTTGATCACAACATATATCACAAGATGGACACACATTCATTAATCCCTAAAGGAACATGCAAGTGTCCAAGGAGAACTTTGGCATGAGATAAGGACATGAGGTCGAAGAATTTGAGGAGTTTCCTAAACGGAATAGGGAATTGCAACAAGGCAAGAGCATACGAACTTGATCAGGGCTCATTTGGTACAAAAACTGTGATAGCACAACCAAGCTTGAATACTCGACTTGCACATTGGGGTTAGTTTATGGGGACAAGTGGACTCCTCTTCCTATATATACAAGGACATTATGTGACGTCCTGAATTTTGACCCATCTTAGGATATATGAAATGGTTATTTTATCATTGCACCGTTTGTTACGTTTATTATGAGTTAGCCCCTCATGAGTTAACTAATTATTCGAAAAGGCAATTAATGATCAATATGTGTACGACTAGTGAATTCAATCAAGGATAGGCCACTCGACCATAAGGATCAAAGAATGATGATACCATGTTGTTGTAAACCAATTAGCGAACGGAAATACGTCAATTCGGTAGAAATACAAGATCGGATTATGGGTGATTTCGCACAACTTTGATATTAACTGCGAACGACATTAAGCCGATTTACTTTTGGCCTTGTACTTAGAGTGAGCAATTAATCACTCATGATTACATGACAATCGAGGATTGCCCTGATTTAAATAGGCATGATCTGTGAATTAAAAAATTATCAACCACGGGTCAAATGCGCATGAACCCTAAAATGCCACCCCATAGTTAGGTCATACTAAAGTCATGATTGATCGATTTTAATCATGAATTTCAATCCGATTTTGGATATCACAAGAATGTCGAGACTAAAATATTGAATGTTGTCTCATTGATTCTCAAATTTATCGGTAAGCTTGAAAATTATCAAAAAATGATTTAACGGGTTGAAAAATTGGATCCAAGAAGAGATGGACGATGAAGGCCCAATGGGCCTTGCACCTATTAGGGGTCGGCCACGTGGGCCCCAAGCTAGCCCAAGTGGACTCAATTAGGCCCACCAAGCCCAACTTCAAAACTTTGAACCCAATTGCATTTTCAAGCCCATTTCTCTTTCTTTTGAGCCCAAACCAATTTTATTCAAGTCCGTGTAAAATTTTGGCCCGTATATGCTTATAGTACGGTATACTATACTTTGGAAAAATAACCAAATTGCCCTTCTTGCATTTATGGTTGGAGGACAAAAGAGAGAGCAAAGTCAAGGGAAATTATGAAGGGAATTGATGTGAATGTTGAGAAATTGGACTTGGCTTCCAACCAAGAGAGAAATCTCTCTCTCTCTCCCCCCCTTGGGCATCCAGCCCCTCTCTCCTCCCATTTCTCTCTCAATTTCCTCTCTTTTCCTCTTCTCTTCTTCTTGTTTCTTCCCCTTAGACGCTCCTTTACCATTTGGACCACCATCACCCACCATCCTTGCCGCCTAGCCATCGTCAAGGAGCCGTCCAAGCACCGCCAAACTGCCACCCTCTTTCCTCTCTCCTTTCTCTTCCATTTTCCTCCGTTTTTCACCGGGTTGCTACTGTTTTCTGCCCTGCTGTTTGTTGCTGCTGCTGGTCAAAGCTACTGCCATTCAGCGGAGCTACTGGCCACTGTCTGGAGCTCAGCCAGCCACTGTCTATCTACCGCCCAGCATCGCCAACCACTGTTCTCCCTCTGTCTGGCGCAAATCAGCTTCACTGAAAGCTATTTTGCCGGGTTTTGATCGCTAATTTTCATCCATTGTTGTCCCTGAGGTAGCCGTGCATTTCCCTCACCATCACCATTGCACCCATATTGTCGGAATTGTCATCGGGTGAGTTTATGCTCTAATCCTTCGGTTAGTCAGTTAAACTTGCTAAGGAGTAGGTTAACTTATAGCTAATCTTAGTTAGGAGATTAATTAAGATTAACTATGGTTAGGATGATTGGTTAGAAAGATGACCATAGTTGGGTTAGTCAAAAAGTGGATTATGGTTAGTTAATTAACCAATGTTGGGTTAATTAACTAAGGTTGACTTATGGTAAAGTTAATTAACCAAGGTTGGGTTAATTAACTAGACTTGACTTATGGTTCGGTTAATTAGGGGTGATCGGTTCCCGGTTCGGTTCGGTTCCAAGGTGGAACCGGGAACCAGACCGGGAGGACCGGTTCCCATTTTTTGGGACCGTGGACCGGACCGAATGGTCCTAGGACCGGGGACCGGACCGGACCATTGGTCCGGTCCGGTCCAATAGGACCGACCACTTAGCCAAAACAAATAAAAAAATACTATAAATATTATTATTTTAGGGTTTATTGCATTTTTAAGAAATTTAAGAAATTTATTTTAAATAGAAAATTGTTAGTCTAGTCCGGTTCCATTTTTATGGAACCGAGAACGGACCGATGCTCCGAGAACCGGACCAAACCCGTCGGTCCCGAGTCCGATTTGGGCGATTCTCGGTTCGAGCAGTCCAATGTGCTCACCCCTAGCTTGTAGGAATAGGAAGTTGGGAATTTGAGATGAGAATTGAAGGGGCGGTCGGTACGGTCGGTCCGGTCGGTCCGGTCCGGTTCCCACCTTGGAACCGGGAACCGGACCGACCGATCACCGGTTCCGAGAATGGGAACAGGGGAACCGGACCGCCAGCTATGGGAACCACCCAAAACCGACCGGTCCGGTCCGGGTTGGGCGGTTCTCGGGTTGGGCGGTTCCCGTTGCACACCCCTACGGTTAATCAACTAGGGTTGAGTTAATTAACTATGGTTGAATCATAGTTAGTTTAGTTAACTATGATTAATTTTAATTAATCTATTAATTAATTTGTTAATCATGCTTAGTGCTAATTAACGGTGGTTAATTAGGATTATCGAGGATTACTAGAATAATCTTGATTAGTATTATTTTATTAAAAATAATTAATTTTTTAAATTATTATTATATTCGTTTGTTATTATTAATTATTTAATAATATTTAATTTAATTTAATTTAATTATGAATAATATTAATTATTTATAATTAAATTATGGGACTAGTTTGATGAGTCCATATTTATTAAAGTATGTTGAATTGCTGCTTGAATCAATAGGGTATTGATCATATGATTGAAATTGTCAAGTGCTTGATTATTTTGATAAGTATGCTTTGACATTTGTGTACTATTGCATGGACATATAAAAAAAAAAACCGGAGGTGTTAGGCGTACTAGCATAGATTTTGCTAAAGTTTTAGAAGAAAGAAAAAGGCTTTCGAAAGGAAAATTTAATTATGCTTCTAACTCCTTCATTTTAGATACTCTGGAATGGCAAATCTTATTATAAAATATACCCGGACCAAATTAACGTTTTGGATCAATCTGATATTGAATATATTCCTGAAATCAATAAAATTACTTGGAAAGATCCACAAAAATTGTATTATTCTAGAGCCACACTTTCTGATATTACTTTAGCAGAATCAAGTGTTCATACTCAACACAAATATTCTTCAGGTTCAATCTATGAATGGAACATAGATGGAGCCTCGAACAAAATCTTTTAAATATTCGAGCCAAATGGTTATGCTTGCTAATACCTATAAAACCATACCCGATGCTACTGACCAATTAGTGGCTTATCTTTTAATAGTTGGTTTTACTAGTTAATTGAAAGGTTGGTGAGATAACTATCTTACTGATGAGCAAAGATCACAAATTCTTAATGCTTATAAGTTAGATGATAATGGTCGTGCTATTGTGGATGAAAATGACCAACCCATTCAAGATGCTATGAATACTCTTCTATATTCCATTTCCCAACATTTCATAGGTGATCCTTCACACATTCGTGATAAGAATCTAGATTTTTTATCTAATATGAAGTGTAAATCCCTCAGAGAATTTAGGGAATACAAATATATTTTCTTCCAAAGAGTTCTTCTCCAATCGATTGTAACCAACCCTTTTAGAAAGAAAAATTCATTACTGGTCTTCCTAAGCTTATAGGAGAACAAGTTCGAGATAAGATAAGAGAAGAACATAGCGGACAAATTGACCTTAAATGGACGGCATGACCTTTACATCGAAACTAAATTAAAGGCCAATATCGAAATTAAACCTCCATTTATCTAATTAAACTTTAGTCATGAATTGATCAACTCGAATTTCACTAATTGAAGTACAACAAACCTATTTTCTTAAAGCCAAATAAGCTAAATTCCCCAAATTGACAAGTTGGCGAATGAATTTCCCAAAATTGACCTTCAATTTGTACTTAACTCATGAAATCGAGTAGAATGGAAGTATTGGTTTGCAAATTATATAGAATGGATTTGGACCCCTAATTAGAGGCAAAAAATGTCAATTCACATTTTCACCTTGCTCGATCTTGAAATTGATTGAACGAGTGAATGAATAATTATCTCTAGATCAAATGTCATGAAATGAATTAAATTTAATTATAACTAGAACAAAAGTAATTTTATTTTTGATCAATTTTGAGCCTAAAATTTAAAAATTTAGAAAATGAGGTTCTTAATCAATTTTCGCAAAATTCTTGATGTTAAAATCAAATTGAAGTTAAAACGAAGTGATTTGATGACTTTTGTATTTTTCAATTTTTCGTCAAACCATAATTGACTTTTCATTAGGAGTTTGATCTTATGGTCAAATTTTTGGATTTTTTTTCAAAATTTTCACTTATAAAGTGAAATTAAGCTTGAAAGAAATTTTTTTGTGCAAAAAGCCATATTTTGACTTGGGGTTAACTTGTGGTCAAATGGTTGACTAGAAAGTCAACCATTTGACTTTTCGGGTTTTCATGTGAAATGGATAGAAAATTGTCTTCTAAGGTTAGGCTAACAAACATAATTGAAAAATAACACTTTTTGTTCGAAAAATGAGCTTCATCGTAATCGGAAACCCCTGTTTCAATTTTGTTACATTTATCGACGCATTGATTTAAAATCAAATATCAACAATCGTGTTTTAGTTATAGTTTTCAAGATCCTCATTGTTTGATTAAATTCAGGTGTGTATCTCTCTCTAGTTCAGCATTGTCAATTAAATTTTGTTGTTATTCCACAAGCTCAGTGTCATTGATTAAATTCCGGCACTATGTTTCTTATCTAAGGCATTACCCTAGATTAAATTTCAGCTATAGGCCTAAAAAAGCTTTATCATAGATTAAATTTTGATATATTTTGAATCCAAAGCATAGGCTATACAGCTAGTTGTGTTCAAATTATATCATTGATTACATTACGGTGTAGCTTGCTTGCAAAAGTTGTTGGTCTTTGAGTCATTTAATTGTTAATTGTTAGGGTTGTATATACAAGTTGGGAATAAAATTTGTTCTTGCATTTGATATTCTCTGTCTAGATTTAACACAAAACTTAAGTCCCCTATAATAAAATCGAAATGCACCATTCGGTGAAAGATTTTTCACGGGAATCCAAACCAATAAAACAGAATTGAGTCAAAAACAAACTTTCAAGAAAAAGTTTTGAGTACAACTCTAGGTCTTGGAGACTCAAGCTTGGGCACCGAGGCCCTAATCTTGGCCTCAAGTAAACCGGGCTGCAAGGATCAGCTACCAAAGTGACTTGTTCCTAGAATTAGCTCCCGAGCTTAGCCTCAAGAGTCCTCTATCTAAGCTAGGGTCCTTGGCTTGCCTTGGAGTTGGGGGACTTGGCTAGACCCAGGCTCAAATGCTGGGGTCCTCAATTTAAATGTAGGGATTCAATCATATTTCGGAAAATAACTTTTTATTTAAAAATATCACTTTTTTGAATTTAAGTATAAATTTTTCGTTAATTTTAAACTTTATTGACCCATTTTTCAAAGCGACTCAAATACTGCAAATTGAGGAAGATGTTTTCGATAGTTAATCTTTAGTAGAACAAATGGATCTCAAGTTGTGACGTAATCATGAAAAAATTATCATTTTATGAAAGAAAAGATTCTAGATACTAAGCTGTGATAAAAGTTATCATTATTGTGTAAATATCATTTCCTTTTTTCATAGGTTTTATATATTGCTTCAGCCTTTGGAATATCACTAATGAACAAGGGTTGCAATGGCTGGATGACGAAACTTTTTCTAAATATATATATACCATAATAATATGATAGGGTGTATTTAATTAAATATTATTTTTTATAACATGCGAAGAAATTACGGCAAGTGAGGATACGTCATTGAGTATCTGAAGTGAACCCTCACAGAAGATTGTTTCTAACTAGGCCACATTGAACAAAGTGAATGAGATCGAATAGCTTGATAATGGTAGAGAAAAAAATTGTAAGGTCTAGAAATTATGCAAGTCAAGTCCATTTCATTTTTGTAAGGTCTAGAAATTATGCAAGTCAAGTCCATTTCATTTGGTTGATCTTGTGGACATACGATGAAATCCACGTATATAATTCAGGGCACATGATCTGTAAATCATGTAATAACTTATCGTGGCAGAGGAACTTTGGAGTCCGAGAGAAAATCATACAAAAAAAAAAAGCTAAATATTTAAAGCTCGATACTTATCCTTGATTTAATGGATAAATTCTGACACTTTCTTCTAATAGGGAGATCAAGAGTTCAAATCATAGTGAAATTAGGGAAAAAATGAGTCCACTAGGAATAATAGGGCATTATCAATCGGACTTTTATATGGTATAGATCCTGTGTAATCTTTTGCTATACAAGCTACCTTAAAGGTTATGATATGGATTGTGTAAAAAAAGTTACTTAGGCTGTGTGTTTAAATTAATCCAATTGTAAAGAGAGTACTTGAACTATTTTCATTATTCTCTCTCTTCACAAGTCAGTTTGGAATTCGGATGAAATTCAAAGAATATAAGGAAAAAGCATGCGCCTTAAAATTATAACGAATAATTCTATATAGTCCATAATGGAAAAGAGATCTACTTGTGCCCCACAAACAATACAACTGAAAATTGAGTGTATTAGATCCACCTGGTCTTTAACCTATCTCTCTTTTTTAAGTTTCGACTAATGATTCATCTGACATTCCTTTAAATATACCAAAGCGTTCCTCATCAGTAGCCAAATAATCAATTTTTGATTGAATACTTTATTATTAATGGCTCAAACTCCATATCTCTAATGTCTCTTTGTTAGTGTCAATGACGCATCCTAGAATGAACGCACTTTCTTGTCAACCTATTTTGTACATACATACATACATACATACATACATACATACATACATACATGTATGTATGTATATTTATCAAATTTGATGACCTGCCAAATTCTTTTATCGACTTTTTTTATAGAGCATTAAAGTAGTGGCGATAAGAGTAATAGGACAACTTATGAAAGGGAAAGAGGAGACTTCGCTTATTGGACTTTTGGAAATTGAAAAAGGTTTCTATATTGACTAGCTTCTAGACGATGTTAATCATGTCGTGGAATCACATAAACCCTAGGAAAGTAAACGATAGATTGTTCTCTCAGTATCCCTAGGGTTTTAATCTGAATAGACCGACACTGGTCTAAGTCAATGATAATTTATGGTACTTAGTAGATGTGCTAACCATTTGTTTTTTTCTCCCAATAATGTCCTAACTTGACTGATAAGCTCTATGGACTTAGTATGATAACACGTTCTTCGCTTGACAACGAGATGCATTGACTTAGAATACGCTCATCATCTTTTTCTTTATTTTAACCCCAAATATTTAAATCAAGTTTATCAAGTTCATCTCAAGAAATTACTTCTTTTTAATACTCGATGATTGTTTGACGACTTGTGAGTTTTACTTAATTATTTTCTAAGTTAGAGTCTCATATGTTTTTGCAGAATCAATCCACGAGCACGTTACATAATAGTTACCTAATTATTCTGTAATTTATCATGTGTTTTGGCTTATTTTAAGCAAGAAACTACTTAATGACTTTTCAATCAAAATTTAAAAATCATCAAATTTTAGAATCACTAAAACAAATTATGAACAAAATTCTAGTTTTCAGTATGCATACGTCTTTTTGAAACATTTTTTTTAGATAAAATGTCAATTTACGTGAATAATAAGTTGAAAAACTAATAAAAGTTAAAAATGAAAGTCGGTTCCACACCTAAAACTTTTGGTTCCACACCTAAGTCTTGATCAGGCAACCACTTACTACTAAAGCTAGCTCTCTCTCTCTCTCTCTCTCTCTCTCTCTCTCTCTCTCTAACCATTTCTTGTTTTTTATTTTATTTTTAAATTCCTGATAAAGTTCATGCGTGTGGACTAACTACAATGGGTTGACTGACCTTTAGACTTTGAATATGAGGGCATACTCCGTTCAAAAACATTCGATGTACTTGTGATATGCTATACTTAAATATCCACTTATAATGTTTAGTACATTACCAAATGTATTAATTTTATAGATTTATATGAAGTAAAATATTGTTTATACAAATACTCAAGATATAGAAATTCTCATTTACCGATGGAATGAATCATTTACCAAGAATAAAAAACTGTATATGGATTATGTATTTTGAACCTTGCTCGTGTAATTGATCTTTTTTACACCATTAGGATACCAAAAAACAATTCCAAATTCCTGGAGGTCAGTTTTAATATGCTTGGCACTGCTCTATTTTGTATTATCTACCCCGTGATTGTAGGAACGGGAGAGACGACCCACGTTGACTTTGACTTTGAAATGCCAAGCTTTGTTCATGATCAACCTTAAAGCAAAATAAGTTATAACTAAAATGCATGCCCTAAACATAAATTCTAAATGGGATGACATCTACTTTTTTTTTTGGATTTTTTTGTAAAATTAATTATGTATGACTTTAATCTAAATTTAACATACATGATTCTTTACTCTAATGACATATGACATGCAATTCAAATGGCCTAACTCTATTGACATATGTTAATTGAAATTATTGTAACATATATGTAATCATGACCCTAAATATGTACGTGCTACGTGATGTAAAATGAATGCTGTAACAATGCTATATGCATATGCATGATCTTTCTTCTTCTTCTTTTTCATTTTTTTTTAGTTTTTAGTTTTTAGTTTTTTTATTTTATTAAAATCAAAATCTAAAACTAAATTAAGTCTCATTAGAAAATTTCATCTAAAAAAAATAAAAATCTAAGATGCAACCTAGCTACCACACTATCATGTAATCAAACTATCATGCGATGCAATGTGAAATTTTTTTTGTATTTTTATTAATAGTTTTACTAATATAAAACCAACACAAACAATGAACACAACTATATAAACATATAACTCATCACGATCAAAGAAGGTTACGATAATAAAAAATCTAATCCGATGTCTCTTGACTCAGTATTTTTGATTATCATGACCCTCAGCACGAAAATATACCTAACGAATCACCAATCACAATAAGAACCAAATAATTATAAAAATAAATAAGAAAATGACCAAATTAATTTTGATTAAAGAAAACTACCTGATTCAAAAGAGAATTATCCTGGAGAATGCGATTAACAATGAACGATGCCAAGGTCCCAATGATGAGTTCCCAAATAGCATGAGAATTCGTCTAATTCAAATCATTACTTTCACAACGGCGGTGGCTTGCAATGAGTGAGGATGATTGATGGACGTTCACCAATGATGGACTCCGGCGTGAAGAATTATGGTGATTCTTAGCAAGACTGAAGAAACCTGCAAATAACTCAGATTGGATCTAAGAATTATGTTGACTTCATTGGATCCCGTGAGCAAGAGAACAAATATGCAAGATATTTGCTGAGCACCAAGATCCCCACTCTCACTTTTCTCTTGATGTTTCCCCCACTTTTTTTTTAGCATCGCCTTCCATTTTCTTTTCTTTGACCCCCTCTTTGCCTTTTCTCTCCATTGTGGCCGTGTTTTTTTTTTTTTTTTTTTGTGTCTGTCCTCTTCAGTGTGTGTGGCCCTCTTTTTATAGATGAGAGGACTATGTTATTTAAGAAATGATGATAAATTTGCACGTTACTTATTTAGCTCTCGTATCCCACGTGCAATATTTTTCAATATTTCATCCGACACATTCCCTAAATATTGAAAGAATAATGCGAATATTATTGGGAATATTCTCATATTCCCGTTCGTCATCTCTTAACGGGCCTAGCCAAATTCTTTTTCCTTGTGGGCTTAGTCCAACTTGTTAGTTTAGAACCATCAATTGAAGCCCATTTGCCACATGTCCAATGCAAATGTAATAATAAATGCTCCTAAAATTATATGCTATGTAATTTAATCCTAATATTTTTTGCTTAGGGTTAAAATTAATCCCTAAATTTTTGTGCATTAAATTATGAATGATCAATCAAAATTTATGTGTCAACAGCTGCCCCTCTTTGAAGGTGAGCTCGCAGAGGTTGCATTCAAAGATATATTAAAACCTAAATTTTGACCATGCATATGCAATATAATGTTATTTTTTGTGGGAAAATGAATCCCATTTTAAAATGCAATATGATATGATGCATGGAAAAGCTAATGCAAAGTATATAAAAAAAAAAAAACGTACCTATAGTTACTTACCAATCAATATGGTAGAGTATCTTGAAGTACGTGATGAATGTTTTCTCCACAAGCATCTGGCTTTCATTCCAATTTTTTTGGAGAGTCTAATGTTTATTGAATTGCCTAGATCCATACTGAGGCAATCGATTGAATTTAATCAACAGACGCTCAATGTTAGGTGAGACGACCATTGGAACAAGATGTCTCGAAATACCTAGATCAAAACTAAGGTATAACGAGAAAAATCAAAAAACATTCATATCCATAATGAAATGTTCGATGAAAAGATTCGAGACATTTAGACCTAGATTGAAATGTCAAGAATTGGGAAACTTAACCAATAAACACTCAATGTTAAGTGAGATGAATATTGGATTAAAACAACTTTGACCAATAGATGCTCAATGTTAGGTGAGTCAAATATTGGATTGAGATTATTCAAAATACCTAGATTGAGACTAAGGTATGACGAGAAAGATCAGAGCACATTCATGTCCAAAATGAAATGTTCGACAAAAATATTGTGTAACATCTAGACTGAGATGTTAACTAATGATTGAAGGATTTTAGCTAGAATATCCAAGTATTTTTAACTTATGGGAGGAGTTACCAAATTTATTTTGCTTCGGGTAATCAAAGGTATTAGATACTTACCTGAAGTTTCCTACCTGAGGGCTTGATCGGCTTGCCTCAAGGTTGCTTGCTAGCAGTGCTTTTGAGTGTTTGAACACATCTTAATGCTTCGGCATCGAATCGAGCATCACAGTTACTCAATTTTCACAAGAACTTTACCTGTCAAACATGGTTAGCAACAATAGGTATATGCATTCATCATCACCAGATATTTCCAATCCATTTGCAGTTCATGTGTCATAATTTTATCAATCTTGTATTACCAAATCAGCACTGGCAAGAATTTCTGAAGAACAATCCATTCAGAACATGAGTGTCATCGATGTGTCAAATAAATGACCCCTTTGGTTTGAAAGGACTTTTCACTCACTCTCATGAAAATGCTATTTTATCCCAATAATTGATGTGGGAATTTGAGAATCATTCTATTTCACTATCATCATACTAGACAGGGGTCTGAGTATTCTCGCAATCGGTACGACTTTACCAATCTGAATATGGGCTTGGTCAACGGCTTAACAAGGGGACTCTTTGAGTCAAGGCTATTGAAATAACAATTCTGCAATCATCTCTAGGTTTACAAGTCAAGAATCTTGAAAAATGAGATAGAAATAATCTTGCTCACACTTCTTCGAGCAATGCTTAAGACATGTGAACACCTACATTAATTCAAGTGCTCTAATCTAAGCGATTTTATGAGGGACGTAATGTAGGCTAGGTTCATGGGTTGAGAAATGAAAGAATTATTAGGCTCAAAATGTGTGTAAATGGGTGAGAGTTGGTGATCATCTTGACATTACCACTAGTCTTCATCTTTGCCATCAAGGATTATTTGCAAATGTGTTACGTTGACCGCAAAAGTTTTGCATTTGACAACTTTTCACAATCGATAATCATCTATCTTGACTCTTTTTCATTTTATCTTATGGGCATTGGCCTTGCTTTTACCAGGCACACTGCTTTTTTCTTGCCCCTCTTTTACTCTTATGTCTATAGGCATCGGCCTTGCTTTTACTAGATACACTGCTTTTTCACACCCCGTAGTTCTATTTTTACCATTGACACATTGTTTATGATGTATCAATTTTTTATTTGGACTTTTGAAGGTCTTCACATTTTGTAGGCACTCTAGATCTTGCTGCTTCTTGAATGATTATTTTTGCTTGCCCCGGTGTGGGGGATGATCACCAACTAGGTTCAAAGAAATAAATTTTTAAGCTCAAAATGGCTATGCAACGGATATATGTGTGTAGGATAGAGAAAAAAAATTCTTTTCGTCATTCTAAGGCACTTGGATTATTATTTGAGTTCATTTGCAATAAGATACCCAAAGATTGATGCAAGTGAGAGTAAGAGAATTTCTATCTATTTTTCTTGCCACGTGATGCCAACTTACCTCCAATTTGCCCGATATAGGGTGGTTCTTAATAGGGGTAATTTGAAAGAAATCTCCACAAGTGTGTGAGGCTCAAAGGGGTTTAAGCAGTGGATCTCTTGTAGCGTTTGGGATAGAGAAATGAATTGCCTCTCATCATTTCAGTCGGCGTACTTTTCACGAGAAAACTCTTTGCCTTGTAAGCATGGAATCTTTCCGCTCAACTCACTAGGGATCAGTGTATGGGAAAGTGTTTAGGACTAAACCTACCTTTCATCATTCCAATGTATTCCATTTGACACATTCAATTTATTTCGCCAAAAATGATAATGCAACATTTACAAAAATGGGAGAACTTGACTTGCGATTCATTCATTATGGAAAATACCAGGATCAGGGGTAATACTTCTAGAAAGAATCAGAATTAGCTGAATTAGAAAACTCACGACCATCCATTTCTGCAAGGATTAAAGAACCTCCGAGGAGTACCTTCCTTACTACATATGGGCCACTATAATTCGGAGCGAATTTGCCCCCAGGATTAGAAAAAATTGGCAATAGCCTCCTCAAGACCATATCATTTTCCTTGAAATGCCTCACACATACCTTTTGGTTAAAGGACCTGACTACTCTTTGTTGGTATGATTGACCATGGCAAAGAGCTTTCAACCTTTTCTCATCAATTAGGTTCAATTTGCTTGTACCTTTGCTTCATCCATTTTGCCTCGGATAATTCCACCTGGGATAAGACTCTCAGAGATAGGATCTCCATCTCCACAGGCAAGATTGCTTTCGTGCCTTATACTAGAGAGAATGGGGTTGCCCCAGTAGAAGTACGAATTGACGTCCAATATGCCATTAGTGCGAAAGGTAACCTATCATGCCAATCTCGGTAACTCTCGGCTATTTTTGCCAAGATCTTCTTGATGTTTTTATTGGCCACCTCTACAGCTCCATTCGGTTGCGGGTGGTAAGGGGATGAGTCGAGATGCTGGATCTTAAACTCAGTGAACAGCCTATTCACAAGCTTGTTATTCAATTTTGTCCCATTGTCAGTGACAATTGCTTTAGGGACTCCATAACAGGCAATTATGTCACGCCTGATAAATTTCACAACGTTTCGAGCAATGACATTAACATAAGATGCGGCTTCAATCGACTTAGAGAAATAATCTATCACCACCAGAATGAGTTGATGCCCATTTGAAGCTTTAGGGTTTATTGGGTCAATCATATCGATGCCTCACATTGAGAAAGGCCACGGCTCGGATAGCGGTGTAGCTCAGTTAGGGGGACATTTATCTTATCTCCATGGATTTGGCAACGATGGCAACTTCGAACGTGTTGGATGCAATCACTCTCTAATGTCAACCAGTAGTATCCCAACCTCATAATTTTCCTAGCTAGCATATGCCCATTCAAATGCGGGCCATAAACTCCTTCGTGCACTTCTTGCATAATTTGCATGGCTTCGGCTACATCTACACATCGTAACAAGACTGAATCATAAGATCTCTTGTATAAATTCTTATTGCTAACAAATAACTTTGATGCCATCTTCATTATGTACTTTCTATCGGCTAGGGAAGTTCCTTCAGGAATTCCTGTTTTTGAATGTAGTTCATGATATTGTAATATCATGGTTTCTTATCAGGTTCTTTAGTCACAGCCATACAAAAAGCTGGTTTTGTCAAAACCTTTATTTTCAATGATTCGACTTCTAATCCATCGGTAACTTGCAACATTGATGACAGCGTCACGAGTGCATCAGCAAACTGATTGTGAGACCTTGACAAGTACTCAAAAGAAATTTCATTAAATTCTTTCACCAACTGTTCTAGATACTCGTGAAATGGGAGTAATTTAGAGTCCTTGGTCTTCCATTCACCTACCGTTTAGAGTATGATTAGTGCGGATTCTCCGAACACCTTTAATTTAGCCACTTCCATCTCAATCACAGCTTGTAGCTCGAGAATACAAGCTTCATACTCGGCTATGTTGTTAGTGCATGGAAACATCAACTTTGCAGCTACTGGATGGTGTTGTCCATATAGGGATATCAAGACTACCCCGGTGCGAACAGACAAGTTTACAATTTCATCATAGAACATGGTCCATGAATCTTCACTTACATTTAGGATGTGGTCATTTAGGGAACAATCATCACTATTCAAGAGTCCGGGACTTTCGGCCAATATGTCGGCAATTACTCATCCTTTAATTGACTTTTGTGGCATAAAGCGAATGTCAAATTTTGAAATCAGAATCTGCCATTTTGCTAACTTACCCACTAAAGTCGGTTGATCAAGTAAGTACTTGATGGGATTGTTCTCAGTCACGAGAAATATCTGATAATGCAATGTATATTGTCGTAGTCTATGCAATACCCACACTAATGTAGTGCAAGTCTTCTTGATGTCAGAATATTTCAGCTCTGAGATAGTGAATTTTTTGCTCAGGTAGTAAATGGCCCGTTCTTTTTTATCGATAGGACTTTCTTGAGCCAACATTACGCCCAATGATTCACTATGAATGGTGAGGTAGATAATCAAATGATGCCCTGGTAATGGTGGAACAAGAACCGGCGGATTCATCAAGTATTGCTTCAGCTTCTCAAACACCTCTTGGCATTCATCATTCCAGTTGACTTGCACATTTTTCCTCAAGAGCTTAAAGAACGGTTTGGTAGTTTCAGAAAGTTGGGAAATGAATTGGACAATGTAATACAATCTCTCTAAAAGACTTCGAACCTCTTTGGTCATTGACGGGAGTCACAACTCACATATGGCCGTAGCTTTAGATGGGTCGATCTCGCCGCCTTTACTACTCACTATGAACCCGAGTAATTTACTAGACGTAGCCTCGAATACACACTTGGCAGGATTTAAGCAGAGCTTGAATTCACAAAGCCAATCAAATAACTTTTTTAGGGTCTCGACATGGCTTCTTCCAGGTCGAGTTTTTGCAATTATGTCATCAACGTAAACTTCAATCTCCTTATGCATCATGTCATGGAATAGTGTCACCATGGCTCGCTGATAAGTAGCCCATCCATTTTTGAGTCCAAAAAGCATAACCTTATAATGAAAGGTTCCCCATGGGGTGATAAATGTAGTCTTCTCCTTATCTTCATCATTCATTTTTATTTGATTATACCCGGAAAAACCATCCATGAATGAGAACAATTCAAATCCAGCAGTGCTATCCATGAGGACATCTATATGTGGTAACGGGAAATCATCCTTTGGGCTAGCCTTGTTCAAGTCTCGATAATCAACACAAATCCGAACTCGACCATCTTTCTTCATCA